>JACEGR010003261.1:0-108630 GCA_014170235.1 Listronotus bonariensis | reverse complement strand
TAACTAAACACACATATGCTTTCAATTCATTTTAGGTATTGCAAATATTACTAAATAATAAATGTTTAGTTAAATTTAAAAAGCTACATTGGTCTGTTCGCAAAAAATGTATGCAACGAGTGGTAGAAAAATCCTAACAACTTGAAATTTTTAAATTCTTATCAACAAATTAGTATAGGACAGAAAAGTTCCTGATAATTATTGCAGGCACATTAATGCTGTTTACGGAAATTATAGTATTTAAAATTATAACTATATGTTGTCTAAAACATCCTAAAAAAATTAATACCCATATTTTCGTTTAAAACACTTAAAAAATTTATTATATTTAGCATGTAATCTATTAGGAACTCATTTCAATATTCCTACTGTACAGTGTTGTTTGCAACGTTGCCTTTCTTACTTCACGGCTCTAAGTTTAAGAAGGCTGTGATAAGTTACATAGCCTGTGTGCCGTTGTGGACCAATCCTTAACTGTTTTTAATCTCCGCCCAATCACTAATTAGATTTTGTTTTTAGGCAAACAAGACAAAAATTCTACTGTGTGTCCTTTTAAAGGATTGTACGGATAAATATTTAAAAGATAAAGTAAGTTTTATTGATAAAAATAATAAACTATTAAATATCATAAGAATACTGGAAATAAAATAGGCTTTATTATAAGTACCAAGAACAAAATGTGGAGGAATTTGGAAATAAAATAATAAGACATCTTTTTGTTTATTTTTTTTTGGAAACACCTGTTTGTTTTAGTATTGGCACTTTGGCCATTTGACCATTTTCCCTTGATCGGGATTAAACCCTTTTGAAAAGATGCGCTTTGCGTTCTGCAACCCCGCGTTTCTGATAGGTCGATTTAAGTACCGAGCAGAAAACTATGCCAGACATTTACCCAAGCAGCAAGCTGACGTCTTATTGACGTCTCTTTTTAGTCATTTTTGGTCATATTTGGTCAGCAAAGACACATAAGATGACGACAAAATGACGTTAAATTGACTTCCCTAAGTCACAGACAAAAGACGTCCCGTTAATGACGTCAAAATGACGTCTTTAAGACGACGAAAAATGGACGCATATAATTTTTTTTAAAGCTAAAATGATCCGTTATTTTATTTGAAAATTAAAATAGAAAAAACTCCCTACTGCTTGCAATTTCCTTGCACTGCAAGGTCACATCTCTCGGGACAATGTCCAACCTGGAGAAGCAGATTTTTACACTAGCCGAGAGATATTTCTTTCAAAGCTAGTCAACCACAGACCGGTCTCGGACTATTTTGGTCTAATCGGTACGGTGTACGCGATAAAAAGCGAAGATGTTGAATAAACATAGCAGTTTATTGGCCATTACGCCATCTATCGGTAGAGTTTGTGCGTATTTCAATTTTGTAAAATTATTAATCTCATTATTCTATCATATGATATTTCGGTTGGATTTTGAGACGAATCATATAATGTCACAAAATTTTTCTGGCGGGCTTTCTAAACATGACGTCATTTGATAGTTATGAGCTAGTATGACAAAAAAAAGACGTCTACTTCAACGACGTCATTAAAATGACTTTAAAATGAGGTCATAGTTTTGGTCTGATGACGTCCTATGATCAAAAATGGCTTAAAAATCGTCTAGACTTGCTGCTTGGGTAATGCTCATTTAGTTAGTCATAGGGGATGGCATAGAGAATACATTTCTGGATTAAAATACAATTCGATTATTTAGGCAATTAGATTTTTTTATTTTCAGTATTCAATTAAACCCTTGATTTTTTTTAGTTATGGATGTTTTACCTATATGCTACAAGTAATAAAATAAAATTTATTGCTGCTGGATTTTTACAGTAAATGTGGGTCTGATATCATCGGTAAGATATTTTTAAAACCATTTTTAAGACAACATCTGTTTCAATTCAACCAAAATTAACAAACCTAGAGAAAACATATCTACCTATTAGCCCTTTAAAAATAACAAAGAGATGGGCGCAACAAATAAAAAGTTATTATTAATTAAAACGTGTGCAAGTTTAATTTGGCCCACACTGTACATAAAGTTGCCTTATGTAGAAAAATAGGCCATTTTGTTTTTGTCCTAATGCAATGTCGCAATAAAATGGTAATAATGTGGTAAAACACTTTTAAAAATTAAGGGTTCTGTGTTCTTAACAAGTTTATTTATTTTAAAGTTTATTCGCGATAGAAAGAAAACAAAATATAAACGCTTATGCTGTATCTTACTGGGCATATTATTAGATTAAAAAGCTAATAATATGTAATTTAATTTTAAATTTTAACTATTCAACAAATTTTACTTGTTTTAGGTAATCAGCATTGGTACAACATATTTGGTTTTATTAGCACAATTTCATGGACGCGATTATTAATAACGCAATTTGGATCACCGGCACCAGATTTTGTAGTTGATTCCACACAATTCTCGCACTTCAATGCTTTAACCATTTTCCCGGATATTACAATGAAGATACCAAATTTTGACTCTATTTTTAAAAATACAGGGTCTCTAAGTAATAAGCCAAAATTAATTTGGAGAATTTAAATGTTGAAATATTGTCATTTAACTAAACTAACCTGAGTAAAAAGTTATTATTAACTGAGATACAAGGTGGTAAAGTTCAAAAAATATTTTTAAATTATATCGAAAATTCCCCACCACTATTTTTTGACCAATCAAATGTATAGATTTAGTTGCATTACCATTACAACACAAGTATTTATATTATAGTGGAAATTTTTTGACAAAATCATTGTATTCTATTGTTTTTTCTTGGTTTTGGTTCCTTCAGGTCCAATTCACCAGCTCTCCCCTTCCGGACTATGCTTTCCAGGGCTTCGTCGGTGGAAAATCTGGATAATCGAGCTCATAGCTCCAAGAAATTCCAAAAAGAAAACAAAAATAATTCTACAATCAATGCAATGCATAAACTGTCGGCTGACAGAAACCAAGAGACGCTACTGGTGCTACGTATAACCTTCAATTTCACTACTGACAGTTCCCATGGCACGCCCATCTATTTCCCGCCTTTTGAGAAATACCTCGTGTTCACTACCAAACAGGATACCATCGGCTTAAAGGAATCTTCACTCACAGCGCTTAGCTCCAGAAGAAAGATGTCGTCAATTTAGCCTGAATCTTTCCTTGATCCTCGAAGGTAAAAACATCCGTACGGCACCTCTAACCGCCACCCCGGGAAGAACTTTGTAGTCCTCTACGCACGTTCGCATTGTCCGGAGGTCAAACAAAGAGTGACAAATCATTGAATTTATTTTAACGTCATGCCTGTCATTCACATACATAATTAAATAAAATGGTCGCATTCAGAAGTACTCTCTCTCTCTTAACCGCTGGGTAAGCGGAGTGTCAAAATTGTTCAATTAAACCAATAGGGTGGCATTATTTGACAGTTTTGACACTCCGCGTACCTAGCGGTTAAGCGGCTGAGTACTCTTGAATGCGCCCAACGCGAGTGTGATGCATGGTTTGCATACCCTGTGCACTGAGAAAAATTTTTGATCGTAGTAGCAAAAAAGAATAGGTATGGTAGCTAAAAAATCCTAATTAAATAGGGGACAGAAAAAAACTTTGCTATTTCAGAAAAAAACACTTTTCTGAAATGACTTTGTTAAGGTAGCTAAATTACTTTAAAAAACTATTTTGCGAGAACTAAAGAGCCACCTGGCTATATTAGCTAAGTATGCTTTGGTATTTTAGCAAAGTAAATTTTTAATAACAGCAAAAATCTTTGCTACCCTGGGAAGCATCTTTTTAGCAGTAATAATATGCCTTTTAGTAGTAATAAATAAATATTGCTGGCATAGAATGACCTCTTATTGCCAAAGCAAATAACTTTGCTAGGTCAAATAAAGATTTTTACTGTAACAAACAACGTTTTAGTTAAAGTAGGAAATAAACTTTATTCCTGTAGTATGATATTATGTTGCTGCGGGAGTTTTTTTTGCTGCGGGTGCCAAATATATTTTTCCTACGACCACATGTGAAAATAGTAAATAGCACACTGTTTTCATGCATAGAAAATGCCTTATATCACACTAGTGTTGCAAAGTACTTTACAACACTAGTGTTGCAAAGTATAATATAAAGCTGTCATCGCTGTCATTGTTATTTAAAATAAATTTGGAGTTATCAGGCTGTTAATGGGATTTATATTGAAAAAGCCATGCAATATTTTTTAATGAGGGCCTTTTTTAATTCTTAAATAATAAAAAGCGACTAGGTAGGTGATTTTTGATATAAAAATATTGTTAAACAGTATAATATATCGCAGTAAGGAAAAGTATATATCACCCTAGTGATGCAAAGTTTTCAATTGTTTTCTTATTTTTTCCGTGAAGACAAACAACTTTTATTGTTTTTTGGTGAATAACTTGTGGTCGTAGGAAAAATAGTGTACATTACTTGTGTGAAAATCACTTTCTTACACGCGTGGGTTTGTCGCACTCGGCTGACGCCTCGTGCAACAATATTCCTACTCGTGTGAAATAAGTCATTTTCCACCCTTGTAATGTAATATACTATAACATTTTACACGACTTTCGCTTTATTTTAAAGTTTATTTTAGATAAAAAATATTCAATGAGTTTTAAAGTACATTACAGATTTTCTTCTTTTTGTATTGTCCTGAAACAACTGTAAAAGGTTAAAAGATTGTTATTTGAAACATGGTAAAAATTAATTAAAAGGAAATAGTAAATAAAAAAAACTTTAGGTATTATTAAATTTATTTCCATTAAAATATGTAACCAACTCTACAAAATGGTATTCTTAAATACCTAAAAACGACTATGTGTCTAACTTTTCCTTAGTAAAAATAATACATACCTATGTTCGTTATTCTTTATACACTATATTGTTTCTTCCAGGAAAATCTCTTGATCCCATTCTCCTATTAAATCTTTATTTATATTTTTTAATTCATTTTAAAACAAATACGTAATAACGTTGTATGAGGTAATAACCACAGCTTATGGTTAAGCTGTGTAATAACTATATTATAACCGTTGTATACAACGTTATATCGGTTATAACCTATAATAGGAGTATAAATTCTACCCTCCAAAACTTCATGCACTTGCAAAGTCGGTCTATATAAGGTTACGACATTCGGCCATATTGCTTTGACGTGTTATGACGTCACATCTCCCATTTTTCGGCAATGTTGTTCAGTGCCGGAGATATACGGTTTATTGTATTAGTAGAAGAACCGTTTACACAACAGTTTTTAATTGTTATTAAGTTGTAAATTCTTTTACTTTAAATAAAAAACATTTGGAATTACATCTTTCAACAAATATAACTTCCAAAACAATGCAAAATGAAATGCGCAAATTCTAGACGCCCCTAGATTGATCTTTAGCTTTGATTTTTACCCAGTCTTGCCAACTGGCGTGCCGACAGTGTAAAATTTATTTTATTACAGTAGCACAATCCTTTATAACTTCTGTTAAGAATTTTTAGTAAATTATTTTTTGCTTGTATAGTAAAGCCAACTTTCAGTCATAAATAGAAATTTGATTATTCTAGCCAAAAAATGTTAGCAAAATTTTTTTGCTACGAGTTTTTTCAGTGTGATTAAACAGGGACCTAAAATCTAATAAAATATGGATATTATTTGTACCGTAGGCAATAAATAATACTTGGGATTGCAAAAAAATAACAATATACATTCATATACAAAAATTATTTATTATTTTCTAATAATCTAATTTTATAAAAAAGTTTTTTTGTGTTAAAATGTTTCTTCATTATAAATTTTTTTATATAATAAATAATTCTAGAAGCTTCCCAAGCAGCAAAAAATAAATGCCAACTAAGTATAAAGACCGTAGAGCATAATAAATCTTTTAAAGATAAAATATAATAAACAAACATTATTTTTAAAAGTAAAAAGCATATTATGCTAATTTTAAAAAAGCCAACAGACAAATATAATTTAATTAAAAAATAAACTAAAACGTACGAAATTAAGTTAGTTTTAAAGTTTATTCAAGTATTAACCTTAAAATAAATAATTTTTAAATTAATGCTAAGTTAAAAATAATTCTAAAACTTGCAATACCTTTAAAGTGAAGGCAGGTATACAAATATTTAATAAGTTCTAAATTAGGCAAAGTCAAATTCTTATAAATAAGTTTGAAATTTTTACAGTTGCCTCAAAAAGTTTGTTTTATATACAAAATATTTATTAGGTAAACGGCTAAGTTTAATTTCTTCCTGGTTTATTGTTTACATTATAATTACTTTTTTTCAGAACTTAAATAAAATAATGACTTAATCCCAGCAAACACTATTGGCCGGCAATTTACATTTTTCATATTGGCATTGATGGTAAAGCATTGGCAATTGGTGGCAATATTATGCCAACATCTAATACGCATTAAAAAGTTAACCCTAAATAAACACTCAATTGCCAATAAATTTTACATGCAGGCGAATTGCCGGCAAGCATACAAAAATGGCGGCATACCAATCCTGATGAAATAAAGCATGCCTTTTTGTTGCAGGCAAATAAATATTGGATTTTCGAAGGCAAACCTTCAACGCAAATTTATACTTTTCAAACCATATTATTAACATTGGTATTTAACTAGCATTCGAGCAATTTTTTGATCTGTTTTATTTATAATGGCCGCTAAACAACATTATTTTATGTTTTTTACATAATTTAAAGAAAATGGCCTTTTCCTAACATGTTATTGATACAAATCATGCAAATAAAAATTAAGTCAAACAAAATGTTTATTATGTATTTTTGAGAGAATAAAAATAAATTGATGGTAAAATTAGCTAGGTTAATTTCGACGATTTCGACCGAAGGTGATAAATTCAAATTTCCCGCTTAGCCGAAATACAAGATTTGACAATTTGACAGATGAGGCAACCTTGCTTTTGTTTGGCCGCTTGTGCAATTGGTTTCTACGTGGTTTTCTAGCTTTTTAGTTTCTTTTTTAAAGAAAAGAGTTTTTAGTAGACATAATTAAGTGTATTCATTACCTAATTAGTGTGTGTTGTGTAATTAATTGGTGATGGCTAGTCAAGAAGACGGGTTATTCAAGTAGACTGTTAGGAGCTATAAACATTTCGTTTAAAACCATGTAAATTTGTAGTTACCTAAAAAATTATATGATATCAGGGAGTTTCCTTATTAAAAGTTTTAAAGACGTGTTAAGTGTGTGTAAAAAAAAATTATATATATTTAATAGTTTTTTTTGACATTTATCTCCTTTAAAATATTTCTTTCTATGTTTTGGTTCTGAAAATTGAGTGTAAGTGTCCCTTAAATACTTACCATTTTAAAGTTTTTTTCCTTGATTTACTATCTTTTTTTTAATTTTATTACATACTTTTTATTTATTTATTTTTTGGTTTATTGTTACGGTAAAAAAATTAATATTATGTAATTTTTTATTGATAAAGTTTTCCTGCCTTTTTTCTCATTTTTTTCGATTACAAAATTCTAAATATGTTACTTAACTTTTGGGACATTCAACTTATAAAACTTGCAATACTTATTTAATGATAAATGCCATTATTCTATACGCATTTTTTGCCAATAACTTATAAATGATGGATGCCATCATCCTAAACGCATTTTTTGGCATAACTTATTAATGATGAATGCCATCACATTATCTGCAACACGTGGCCTAATAACGGCCAATTGCCCACTATCGCGTCTTTTTAATACCTTTTTGCCAATGCCTTGCCATCTATCATCGTCTAGTTGACAATTCCAGTAAATTAAATGTACAACGCCGACAAAAAATGTTATATGGGGGTATTTTTTATATTTTGAGATTTGTCGTGGTTTAGAAAAAAACCATTGTAAGTTTTAAAAACTCACCTTGTACTAATGAGGTATAGTATTTATGACGTAAGAGTTATTTATTAAATAAATATAAGAATATAAATATTGTACGCCCAACACTAACGACACTATCATTTAAAACAATCATGGTTAGGTAAGTTTGTAAAGCTATTAACGAGTTCAAAATACCTTGCGTGACAAGTAAACGTTTTATAATAGATTTTTAACAAACCCTAATAGTGATTATATTCATACGTAAAAAGACCACTGGTCCTTCTTTTTATAATAATTTGTCATCGAGGGTTAAATATAAATGTTCATTCAAAATTCATTTTCGAAGTTTATTTGTAAATACTCATCAAATCCATTATTTCATATTTCGAGGTGAGTTAAAAGCTTTTTTTTGTCTTGGTTTATTACCCATATAACATTTTTTGCCGGCAAGGCATTGGCAAAAAGGTATCAAAAAGACATCAAAATGGGCAATTAGCCGATATTAGGCCACGTGTTGCGGAAAATGTGATGGCATTTATCATTAATAAGTTATGATGAAAAAATGCGTTTAGGATGATGGCATCCATCATTAATAAGTTATGCTGAAAAAATGCATTTAGGATGATGGCATCCATCATTAAAAGGTTTTGGCAAAAATATGCCTTTTAGATGATGGCATTATATTATTTTTCCTAATGACAATAAAATACATTATTTACCGTCCAGGGAACCAAAATGTGCATAAATAATGCACATGCATAATGTGTGTTTATGTACAGGGTGTCCCATATAAAATTAAATACTATAATTTTGGAAAAACCATAAGAGATAAAATAAAAATACTAAAAAAATACATTTCACTGAACAACTTCTGCATTTAACTTTTTCTTGTATCTCTTATGGTTTTCCTAAATTATAGTATTAAATTTTATATGGGACACCCTGTACGTAAACACACATTATGCATGTGCATTATTCATGCACATTTTAGTTCCCTGGACGCTAAAAATGCATTTTATTGTCATTAGGAAAAAATAATGTAATGCCATCATTTAAAAGGCATATTTTTGCCAAAACCTTTTAATGATGGATGCCATCATCCTAAATGCATTTTTTCAGCATAACTTAATAATGATGGATGTCATCATCCTAAACGCATTTTTTCATCATAACTTATTAATAATAAATGCCATAACATTTTCTGCAACACGTGGCTAATAACGGCCAATTGCCCATTTTGATGTCTTTTGATACCTTTTTGCCAATGCCTTGCCGGCAAAAATGTTATATGGGTACAGTATTTTAATTAAAATTTTTACCAAAAGCAAGATTGTGATTACTTCAGATTGGGGTGCATATTATCAATTTAAACAGGGTGTCCCACGAGAAAGTGCTGTAATCGATATTTCTCGAAAGAAGAAGATTGGCGGCTGGGCGCGATCTTGGAAAAAGAAGTGTAATGAAAAAGGGATTTTGTGGCACATTATTTTAATGCTCTGGACGAGTACTTTATAACCCTAGAATATAAAGTCAATAACTTTATCTAATACAAAATGGCGGAACGGTAAAATTACCTATATGCATGATTTGGATGAGCATATTTCCGAAACTAAGTTGGATGTACCTATTGTGGTGTTTTCTTAAAGTTCTTTTAAAGACCTCTTTAAAGGTAATACTGATAATAATATACAGAGTAGAAAAAAATATACCTTTTTTAATGAAGCACCCTGTATATTATATTTTATTACCGTTAAAAAGACCTTTAAAAGAGCTTTAAGAAAATGCCACATTAAGTACGTCTAACTTTATTAGTGTCAGCAATATGGCCATACAAAACAGGTGTTTGGGTAATTTTTAAATTACCGCCATTTTGTATTAGGTGAAGTTATTGGCTTTATATTCTAGGGTTATAAAGTGCCCGTCAGGAGCTTTAAAATAATGTGTCTTAAGACGGGGCTTTGTTTGAGATGGCACCCAACCGCCCGCGCCCTCTTAAAATTTTCATCTGTCAATTTCACTCTAAAATATAGTATTTAGATATGCATCAATTTCATATCCCAAAGTTTTACTTTTTTAAATGATTCGACCAAAAAATAAAAGGGAGGGGGATATTAAAGAAATGCACTGTATGTATGTATTTGCATATGCATTTACATATTTTAGGTATTCTTATGTGTAATAGTATATTTTTAGTAAAATATGGTTATAATGCGTATTATCAATACATTTTAAATATTTTTCTAGTGCAGGGGTGGCCCAAGGGGCAGATTATTTTCCCGAAACAAAAATAAAATAGACATAATCACCAAGAAAAGCACGAGTAACCCCGATGGTTCTTACCCAAGGAGATTAACTTTTTTATACGGAACGATCGATCCCATTTAAGGCTAAGTTTACTAAATTTTGTGACGTAATCGTTTCCGTAATTCTTTAGTTACAACCGTACTGGAAAGCGTTTTTCGTGGGTTTATTGTTATTTTTTGGTTTTTAGTCATTGGACCTTTATCATAGTTTAGTTTTTACTGTTTATAGTTAAAATGAGTATTTATTAGTAGTGCTGTTAAAGAAAATGTTATACCTGTAAACAGGGGTCACTGACCCTTGAACATTTTTTAAAGGGAATTTTCGTTTAAATCCTTATTAAGAGTTAAATACTACTTTTTATGTTTTTATTTTTTTATGCAACTATTTGTTTATTTTGTCATATAAAAACATATTATTGCAAAAAGGTGACGTCACTAACATAACCTATATTTTCGGACAAATATAAAAAATTAAGCACTCCCTATTAAAACATTTATCTCCTTGGTTTTTACCTGCTCTTTAAATATTTTCCTTAAATCTATCATTTAATGTTGCATATTCTGCCACTTTACATGCATATTTGGATTGCAAATTGTTCTCAAAATTTTTATGTTGCATATAATCCGTTCTCTAGTTAATAATATACAGGTGTGGAAACCAATTGGCCGACCACAGGGAATTAAAAGCATAGGAAATATTTGAGGTGGGATCGCGACGCCGACCGACAAAAGACGGAAGCGGTGTAAGCGAGGAGCCCCTGATTTCGTTCTACTCGAATATGCGGGCCCGTTGCAGCGGTGAATATTAGGAGAGTACATAGCAAATTGGTGGAAGGGATTTAATGCTTGTTTTGCCTATGACCGTCGGTTTGGTTTCCATACCGGTATGAGAAAAATAGTAATCATTTTCAAATATTTTAGGTTAATATTCCGTAATGAGAATAGAAGCATTGTACAATAATTTTTTAAAAATGAAAAGCCTAGAAAAAAAGTTTGCCATTACTCTTATTCAGTTTTGGTAATTCCAGCTATAGGTGGTATCTGCAATGTAAGGAAACAAAGGAATACCTATGTTATATCCTATTGGTTAACTATATTTCAAGTGATGGCTATTATAATAAATGCGATTCACGTAATTCTTATCCCTCCAGTTTTTATATTTATGGAGAAGGTATTACCAACAACTGCATATTTTTAGAATTTAAAAATGTTTTTAAGTGTTTAAATTATCCATTTCGGTACATGTAATTTCCCAGAAAACATTATTTGTAGTCTAAGATTTAGATTCAAAGGTACCTTAATCTATTGGTTTACTGAATATTTTTTGTTTAAATTACAAAGATGTAATAAACTGGGCAAAGTAGAGTGATTTTATTTTTGTGCAAAAATAAAAATAAAGCAATTAAAAGGTCAACAAAATTTAATTTAATTTTTAATATCATCAAATAAACGAAAACTGATTTTGTTTTATTAAAGAAAGGAAAATTGTAGTGGTTCAGGAAATTAAAATTTCACTACACTCAATAAAATTTTAGGTAATAGTTCGATATAGCGGTTTTCGCTATTATTAGAGATTTTTGAAAAATTATTTTTCAGGGCGTTTCTATAGGTCGATTATGACACAAATCTGTGTGCGCGTTTTCCAAAATCCATTTCTATAATTTATTATTAATAAAAACATATTACGGGACGGTGGAGTGAACAGGGGTGCTGGGTGGGGACGACACAGTAGAAATCCTACATTAAACGACCAAAAACAGTATTTCACAGTACACATCGCACATTCTGTTTACAAAAATGTCCAAAAATTGTTTAAAAAAATTAAAAATAAATAATAGTACAACAATCCCGCCATGGCTGTCACTGCATAAAAAGAAGAGTTTGCAATAGAACTGTAAATGTCTTGCGATGTTGCCAAATAAAGTGAGAAAGTGTCAAAAGTTTAAAAAAGGAAGATACAGGACAAAATTTTTAGGAAAAATTAAGCTATTCCTTCTTCCTATTATAATTTATAGAGAAAAGGAAAATACCTTAACATAAAGAAGAAGGCATTTCTACAAAAATACCATTGTTTTTCATGGAAATGGTGGATAATCCCCGAAATAGGCTTTGTGTTAATTCTTCATAAGAAGTTTTTTCAAGACTGTCATTTTCATAATGACGAACTTCATGTTATCAGCTGACCAAAATGAATTTTCCTTCTTTAATTAGTGGCGGAGGAGATATCTCATATGTGTGGGATAGTTTTTCAAAAAATTTAATACTTTTCATAATTAATTTACATTTTTCATGTGCCCCGAGTGCAGTGTATTAATGTTATCTTGTGTTTGACGTTGGATTTATACTGTTTTGTCCCCACCCAGCACCCCTGTTCACTCCACCGTCCCGTAAATATGTTTTTATTAATAATAAATTATAGAAATGGATTTTGGAAAACGCGCAGACAGATTTGTGTGATAATCGACCTATAGAAACGCCCTGAAAAAGAATTTTTCGAAAATCTCTTATAATAGCGAAAACCGCTATATCGAACTATTACCAAATTTTA
Organism: Listronotus bonariensis; assembly: GCA_014170235.1. Taxonomy (NCBI): domain Eukaryota; kingdom Metazoa; phylum Arthropoda; class Insecta; order Coleoptera; family Curculionidae; genus Listronotus; species Listronotus bonariensis. The sequence goes on along the minus strand of JACEGR010003261.1, from coordinate 95,950 downwards.
AAATATAATTTTTATAATTTAAAATAAAATAAAGTAAAATAAATAAATAAAATAAATTTTAATTCCAGATTAAAAACAAGATTTCTTAAAAACTTAAGTTAAAAGTTAAGTTAAAACAAACAAAAACAATTTTATTTTATTCCAAGTCACTGAAAGGGTAAAAATCCAAAGAAATATTTTCGAAGTTTACATATCACTTTAAACTACTTTTGTTCCGCGCATTTTTGTCCGAACAAGAGAAGAACCACAAAGAGACTGACTGAGTAAAGTTTATATAATCTTAATTGAGACAGCAAAAAACGGAATTTTAAGCATTTCCACGGCGGTTTCTTTGTTAAGCATTGGTGGCGGGCTAAAAGTTTAATAGAGCAACTAAGTTAAATTAAATAATAATAACAACCTGTTATAATTATGTAAAATAAGAAATAACAATAAATTAACTAAAAAAAAAAAAAAATTATATTTTTTTACGTTTTTACCAGGTGACCAGTAATATCGAGTAAAGACAGCTAATAATTACTTATAAACATACCTATTTGAGATGGCTATGTTTCAAAAAGATAATGAGTGCATTCACCTGCACCAATATGGTTATGATATTTTAAATCATTCTTTTATCAGTTTTGGCTTCGTTTTGTTAAAAAACGCCTATTAGTCCCTGGGCCAGTAATGACTAATTGACTTCATGATAATACCACTTTTGAAACCTTTTTAGAGGGTTCCTTTTGACGAGTCCACCACGAATATTCAAACCACCATATATGGAAGCGGCGCTTTAACCCAGCCTGTCAATGTCAAATGTCTTGGGTGTCGGAGCTTCCATATATGGCCTGTCTTGCCATTTGTATACGGTACTTTATTTCGTGTTGTGGATCCCGTTGATCATTTATTGTTGTGCCCAGATATTTAAAGGTTTTTACCCGTTCATTATGTTGGTCGCATCAATGCCTAGCATTGCGTCCTCCATAGGGTTTCTAATGATAATCATATTTTTTTCCAAATCTATATCAAATTAAATTTTTCGTCCTAAAAGGTAAGAAAAAACACTCGGTATACGGTATTGTATAAAGGTACTATTACTAGTACTAAATATATATTTTTGTTTTAGAAAAGTCATTTTTTGGATCATCATAACCGTACAAAAGGTGAATTTAATGTGGCCAATGTATTAGCAAAAACAATCAATCCTTTGGTGATATCTGCAAGTTCATTAGTTTTCAGAATATTAAACCTCTACTATTTGCCTGAGTTTATTCCAAATATTTTAACAAAAATTAATATGGTAAAACGAGCTTCGGATTTTCAAGATATTAACTGTAATGACTGTACTTACATGAAGTTAACAACCTATTTAACAATATTACTCTCAGTGCCTTATCAAATTTACGGTTTTACAGATGATCTGCCTTCACTTACTTACCAGGTAGCAATTTTGATGGGTTTGAATCACTACAACAATTTTTCAGCTACTTGCTTGGAATTTCAGTTCTGCTATCTATGTCACATAATAAAAAATCGGTTGAAAGTTATAAATGATTATTTAAGACATAATACACGAGAAGGTAAGAATATAACTGATATTATACAGGGTGTTCGAAAAATGCACGGCCAAATTTCAGGAGGTGATTCCTCATTGAAAAATATGAAAAAAGTTCCTATAAACACGGGTCTGAAAATGCATAGTTTCCAAGATACAGGGTGTCCAACATTTAGGTTAAACATTCACCTTCTTTAATCTTCAGTTGACCTTCACTTTTTAATGTCATTAGATAGTCCTTAAAAAGTTAAGATAGGAAAGTAAAATTAATTTTGCTCTATCTTTAACTGTTTTTGCTCAGTAAATCGTCAAAATTCAAAAATTCCGTCCCAAGAAACATGCAATAAAGTGGTTTTTATTTTTTCTCGAAAACGAAGCAAGATACAAAAAAATTTCAAGAAATAAAAAAGTTGTATTTTCAGTTGCTTATTCTGAAAAAAAAAAAAAGTTACAAAAAGTCAGTGGCGTCCATTTTTAATACAATTATTTTCGATAAGGAGACCCCTGAGACGCCACTGGACTTAATAATTTTAATTTAATTATGCCTAACTTAGGCTCTTATTTCTAGAAATAACACTGAAAAATTTCAAGAAAATCGGTTTCATGGTATTCAAGATAATTACAAAAGAAATATTTTTTAAAAAAGTTTAACACCCTGTTTCTTGGAAACTATGCATTTTCGGACCTATGTTTATAGGAACTTTTTTCATATTTTTCAATGAGGAATTACCTCCTAAAATTTGGCCGTGTATTTTTCGGACACCCTGTAGACACCCAGATCAATGCTTAATTTTTGGTTATCAGCTTGGACGCCCGGTTATTAGAATTTATGAAGCGGGCATCCATCGCGGGAATATAAGTACACACAAAAACAGTATGAATAATTTGCCGCTTTAAATTCCGCCAAGCGAGCGTCCAAACTGATGACCAAAAATTTAGCATTGTTCAGGGTGTCTATAGTAAAATTATAATTGTCTTTGCTGATAGATATCCACAAAGTTACTTGCAAGCCTATAATTTTCTTAAAAATTGTTTTAGCCGTTTAAAATATTATTGAATTTGTTTATTTTCGAAAGGCAGTTTCAATTGCACTTAAACCGGAAGTTCCAAATTCTAAAAAAATATAAAATTTTAAATATAAAGGTAAAACAATTCTGAGAAAAGTAACTGGATTGCGATTATGCAATTGTGGTATACAGTAGCATTAAAACCTAATAATTTTTTCCGATCATCTTTGTTTTATCCGCCCTAAATTAATTTACCCAATGTATGTGTTCCATTAAAAATAATAAAGTTTCCTTTAATCATAAAAAAAAACATTTTTTTTACATAACTTATTCAAAAATCTTAAATATCTTAAAAACCTTGCATTCTGGGTATAGGAATTGCTAAAAAACTTAACCTATTTTTATTCCTAAAATCTAAAAATGATCAAATATACAGGGTGTTCCAAAAAAAAATAGATTTAGCATTTTAAATGTTGTTATCTTGGCCTTGCTATAAGAAATACCCTTTAGGAGATACGGTAATTTTTTTTTGTTTTCCTTGGTGTTTTAAAATATCTAACTAAGTATAAAGCCATTTTTTTAAAAAAACACATGTCACACGCACTGTTCTTGAATAAAATAATTAAATTAAAATTGCTTCTTGCAGTTTGATGATTTTTAAAAAACATAAATACAGTTATCCATAAATTTAATTACGTCCCCAAGCAGCAATCTGACGTCATTATGACGTCATTTCTTAGTCATTTTTGGTCATAAGACGTCATCAGACCAAAATTATGACGTCATTTTAATGACGTGTTGACGTCGTTGAAATGACGTCTTTTTGACGTCATTTTTACGTTATACTAGCTCATAAAAATCTAATGACGTCATGTTTAGAAAACCCGCCAGAATTTTTTTGACATTGTATGATTCGTGTCAAAATTCAACCGAAATATCATATGACAGAAACATAAGTATAATAATTTTATCAAATTGAAATAGGAAAAAACTCTACCGATAGATGGCGTAATGGTCAACAAACTACTACCTTTAATTAACATCTTCGCTTCTTATAGAAATTTTTTGGAGTTTGTTATTGCCTACACCGTATCGATAAGAACCAAAATAGCTCGAGACCGGTCTGCGGTTGGTGATCTCAATAAGCTTTGGAAGAAATACCTTCGGCTAGTGTTAAAATCAGCATCTCCAGGGTAGCTTTCCAGTGAAAATTTTTGTGCGTCACGCTCTAGGGCTTGAGGCTCTTGATCTGCTATAAAAGTTAGTCACTGGAACGCATCCTTACACAAGGAAAGAGAGATAACTTTAAGAATTTTAAAATTTCGTTGTTTTTAACCTTTCTTGGCTTTATAATAATAATCTCTTTTTAATATCTAATTCCATTTTAAACAAATAATTTTAAAAATGCATCCTTAACCATAAAAAAACATGTTTGAAGCATAAAAGCCAAAAGAGGGGCTGATGCTTAAGGAGCAAGGGGAAAGAAAAATGGAGTAGTTCAGGTGCATAACACTGGAACGCCATAAACTAGAACGAAATGCTCCTGAGCTACTCGAGAGCGCTCTATTTGCGTCACTGGACAGCCACTCAGGTTGGTCAGTGTCCCGAGAAATGCGACCCTGCAGTGCAAGAAAATTACAAGCATGTTTACTCCATCATTATTAGAAATAATCATTTTAGCTTTTGAAAAAAAAAGTGTATGCGTCAATTTTTCGTCATCTTAAAGACTTCATTATGACGTCAATAACGGGACGTCTTTTGTCTGTAACTTAGCGAGGTCATTTCACGACATTTTGTCGTCATCTTATGACGTCTTTGCCGACCAAAAATGACTAAAAAGAGACGTCAATAAGACGTCAGCTTGCTTCTTGGGTCTTTTTACAAACGTTAATGAATGATGACAATAACTGTTGCCTTATAGTCCCTGCGGATCAGTGATGAAAGTCACTTTATGATAATAACACTTTTAAAACATTAATACCGCCATATATGGAGGCGGCGCTTGAACCCAGCCTCTCAATTTTGACATGTTTCGGGTGTCGAACCGGGCTCATGTGTCACTTTTTTGTCGTAAATGGTACAGACACTAAACCCTAAGGCTCATTATCATATTTTGGGTATCGGATTGGGCGGGTTTTGTAACTGTAATCCTTACGATTTTTGGCATATAAGGGCAAAATACATTTAAGAAATGCACTGTTATGTCACTACACTTCTTTTACTTTAAGGCTATTTAGAATTATTATCGTACACTTTTTTATTTTATCCCATATAACATTTTTTGCCGGCGTTGTACATTTAATTTACTGGCAACACTCTTTAATGGCAAGGCATTGGCAAAAAGGTATCAAAAAGACGCGAAAGTAGGCAATTGGCCGTTATTAGGCCATGTGTTGCAGATAATGTGATGGCATCCGTCATTAATAATTTATGATGAAAAATGCGTTTAGGATGATGGCATCCATCATTAATAAGTTATTGGCAAAAAAATGCGTTTAGGATAATGATGGCATTTATCATTAAATAAGTATTGCAAGTTTTATAAGTTGAATGCCCCAAAAGTTAAATAACATATTTAGAATTTTGTAATCGTAAAAAAATAAGAAAAAAGGCAGGAAATCTTTATCAATAAAAAATTACATAATATAAATTTTTATACCGTAACAATAAACCAAAAAAAAAAAAAAAATAAAAATAAAAATAAAAAGAATGTAATAAAATTAAAAAAAAGATTTATCAAAAAAACACTTTAAAATAGTAAGTATTTAAGGGACACTTATACTCAATTTTCAGATCCAAAACATAGGGAGAAATATTTTAAATGATTTAAATATCAAAAAAAAACTATTAAATATATATATATTTTTTTATTAACCCGTTTTTTAAACTTTTAATAAGGCAACTCCCTGATTTCATATAATTTTTTTAGGTAACTACAAATTTAAAAAGTTTTAAACAAAATGTTTACAGCTCCTAACAGTCTACTTGAATAATCTACCTTCTTGATTAGCCATCACCAATTAATTACACAACACACACTAATTAGGTAATGAATACACTTAATTATGTCTACTAAAAACTCTTTTCTTTAAAAAAGAAACTAAAAAGCTAGAAAACCACGTAGAAAACAATTGCCAAAAGCGGCCAAACAAAAGCAAGGTTACCTCATCTGTCAAATTGTCAAATCTTGTATTTCGGCTAAGCGGGAAATTTGAATTTATCACCTTCGGTCGAAATCGTCGAAATTAACCTAGCTAATTTTACCATCATTTTATTTTTATTGTCTCAAAAATACATAATAAACATTTTGTTTGACTTAATTTTTATTTGCATGATTTGTATCAATAAAATGTTAGGAAAAGGCCATTTCCTTTAAATTATGTAAAAAAACATAAAATAATGTTGTTTAGCCGCCATTATAAATAAAACAGATCAAAAAAATTGCTCGAATGTTAGTTAAATACCAATGGTAATAATATGGTTTGAAAAGTATGAATATGCGTTGAAGGTTTGCCTTCAAAAATATAATATTTATTTGCCTGCAACAAAAAGGCATGCTTTATTTAATCAGGATTGGTATGCCGCCATTTTTGTATGCTTGCCGGCAATTCGCCTGCATGTAAAATTTATTGGCAATTGAGTGTTTATTTAGGGTTAACTTTTTAATGCGTATTAGATGTTGGCATAATATTGCCACCAATTGCCAATGCTTTACCATCAATGCCAATATAAAAATGTATATTGCCGGCAAATAGTGTTTGCTGGGATCCTTGTCTCGGTGATTTTTATATTTTTTAAATACTTTTTTTATCTTGTAGTTTATACTGTAACATTAGATACAGAACGAAGAGAATTTTTGTTTAACTACAATAACCAAATGATGTATAAAATGAATAAATATATTTTAAAAGTACGAGATTGTCATTTAAAACTCTCGGAATGCTGCTTGGAATTAAATAATTTTTACGGCATTCATTTATTTACTACTTTAACATCTTGTGCTATTAATGCGATACTAAATTTATATTTTGCAATGTATGGAGGATTTAAGAAAACTGATGATCTCTTCGTGCAAACTACACATGTCAGTATTATTCAAGTTATTTGGGCACTTTACTATTCACTTAGATTTATTAATGTCTGTGTTGCTTCTGAATATCTTTCACGTGAGGTAAGTTTTTATATTTTTGTAATGCTATAATTGCCTTATTTAATAACTGTTTAACAATCTGATATTCAAAAAATAATATATTATGCCTTCTCTTGCCATAAACCTTTTCGGTCGCACCCAGAACAAGGGAGTCAGTTAGAGTTCAAACGCTGACTGACTTTATACTTTCATAGCAACAAAATGCCCCAAACCAAAAACAATTGTAGTTTCACTATAGACACCCAGATCAATGCAAAATTTTTGGTCATTAGCTTGGACGCTCGCTTCGTGGAATTTATGAACCGGGTATCCATCGAGTACACACGTAAACAGTACGTATAATTTGCCGCTTCATAAATTCAGCCAAGCCAGCATCCAAACTGATGATCAAAAATTTAGCATTGTTCTGGGAGTCTATAGTGAAACCACAGAATAAGTAGGATCAGAAGACTAACTCAAATAAATTTGCGAGACAACGGCGGCGATTTGCCGCCGTCAAAGGAAAGTCGGTATCTATTGAGGAAAACAGAGTCGGCATTGTAATATGCTGTCGCGCTGCATGAACTAGGTGTCTATCTACATCAGGATTTTCCAGATTTTTTCTTTATTTATACTTTGGGTTTTTAGTTACATATTATTATAGGTTATAAAATTACTTATCGGCTTGGCCACTCTCATTTTATCTCTCTGCGTGTTAAGAGTGCGTTTAGTGACAGTTTAGTTTGTGCTTTATTAGCTTTATACTGCTTGAGCAAGCAGTATAAGCAAATATCTTACCCTGCACATCCCGAGGTAAATGAATACATGCCATCACGCACCGTATGGCACTACAACTCAGCCGACTGGGATGGCCTAAGGGACTTCTTCGCCACTTACCCCTGGAATTCCATCTGCTTTTCTTCTCGTGATCCTTCTCAAATTTGCAATCAACTTACTGAATCAATTCAATTGGGCATTGAAACCTATATTCCACACACCATCAAGAACCCCAAAAATCCAATAGCAAACCCTGGTTTTCCAAATCTTGTGATAAAGTCAATTTTAAAAGTTCAGGCTCACAAGAAGTTTCTACAGGATCTCAGTCCAGAAAACCGACAGGCCAGCATTGCAGCAAGAAACTACTACAATCAAACAATTTCTGAAGCCAAAGACTCCTTCGACAATCGTATTAAAAACAAAGTTCTTTCTTGCTCAAATGGCAGCAAATCTTTCTGGTCCTTTGCGAAAAACATAAGTAGGAATTTTTGTACCAGTTCTTTCGCACCACTAAATTTGGAAGATGAAATTATTTCTACCGCTAAAGGAATGGCAGAACTATTTGCCAAACAATTTGCTGCCAATTCAACCCTTGACCCTCCCGTAAATCATCCAATTCCAACGGTTACCCCAGTTCCTCATAAAATGCCCGATATTATTTTCAAAGTAAAACACATTAAGCGTATCCTTTCTTCCCTTAACAGCAAGAAATCGTCTGGGCTGGATGGAATACTAGCAATCGTTTTTAAAAAATGTGCTCCAGAACTCGCACCAATCTTAACTCGGCTCTTTCGAATTTCTTACAACACAGGTATCTTTCCGGAGAGCTGGAAAGCTGCACGTGTTCAACCTTCTTCTTGCCTTCGTATCACACTGTTGGAATAAGTCTCTTGAGTTTCCAGGTGAGTCCCAGATCGTTGCTCTTTATATTTCCAAAGCTTTTGACCAGGTCTGGCATGCCGCACTTCTTAATAAACTTCCCTCCTATGGTCTTTCAACTAAACTCTGTACTTGGCTCTCTAGTTATCTATCTGATCGACGTATATCAGTTATTGTGGACAGCCGTTCTTCAAGCTTTCACCAAGTAAATGCTGGAGTCCCTCAGGACTCAGTTCTGGCAACACAGCACAGTAGGAATGTCAAGTAAAGGTTAGAAGTAAACGAAAACAAGTTTAAACGATTGCCTAAAAAGTTTTTCTATTTTTAAAGTTAAATCGTAGCTTATATTTATTATATAAGGAAAAAAATAAGTAATTCACTGTTATATTTAAAAAATAGGACCAGTGCCAATATGTCAATCGTTGTTTTTACGTTTAAATGTGCGCGTATAGTTGGTGCGTACGGCATACATTATGGCACGAACGTGTTGCGTTTCGGGCTGCAAAACGAATTATTCCAGTTATATTAAAACAGATGGTTATCAAACATTATTTAATTTTCCCAAATACGATGAAATTAGAAAAGCCTGGTTGTGATCTTCTGACCGGATAAGTGTTTTTTATTAAAAGTAAAAGTAGTACCTATACGGTAAATCGACAAATATATTTTACGGACAAATAATTAACTAAGTGTGCTTTTAAAAACATGGTTTAATTTGATATCAATAGTGTGTAAATTGCACCAAAAACAATTATTTACCCCACTCAACATCCTAGGGACTATATCAACTAATGCGCATAAATATACTGGTAAGTTTACCAAAAATATTATTCATATAGATATTCTGAAAGTTATTTACTTAAGGCGGTTATAGGGTAACTATAGTGGAAAACACTATTTACAGCGTTTGATATTTTAAATTGCATCTTATGTAATACAAATTAAGCTTTTATATTTATAACTAAACACACATATGCTTTCAATTCATTTTAGGTATTGCAAATATTACTAAATAATAAATGTTTAGTTAAATTTAAAAAGCTACATTGGTCTGTTCGCAAAAAATGCATGCAACGAGTGGTAGAAAAATCCTAACAACTTGATATTTTTAAATTCTTATCAACAAATTAGTATAGGACAGAAAAGTTCCTGATAATTATTGCAGGCACATTAATGCTGTTTACGGAAATTATAGTATTTAAAATTATAACTATATGTTGTCTAAAACATCCTAAAAAAATTAATACCCATATTTTGTTTAAAACACTTAAAAAATTTATTATATTTAGCATGTAATCTATTAGGAACTCATTTCAATATTTCTACTGTACAGTGTTGTTTGCAACGTTGCCTTTCTTACTTCACGGCTCTAAGTTTAAGAAGGCTGTGATAAGTTACATAGCGTGTGTGCCGTTGTGGACCATTCCCTAACTGTTTTTAATCTTCGCCCAATCACTAATTAGATTTTGTTTTTAGGCAAACAAGACAAAAATTCTACTATGTGTCCTTTTAAAAGATTGTACGGATAAATATTTAAAAGATAAAGTAAGTTTTAATGATAAAAATAATAAAATATTAAATATTATAAGAATACTGGAAATAAAATAGGCTTTATTATAAGTACCAAGAACAAAATGTGGAGGAATTTGGAATTAAAATAATAAGGCATCTTTTTGTTTATTTTTTTTTGGAAACACCTGTTTGTTTTAGTATTGGCACTTTGGCCATTTGACCATTTTCCCTTGATCGGGACTTAAACCCTTTTGAAAAGATGCGCTTTGCGTTCTGCAACCCCGCGTTTCTGATAGGTAGATTTAAGTACGGAGCAGAAAACTATGCCAGACACTTACCCAAGCAGCAAGCTGACGTCTTATTGACGTCTCTTTTAGTCATTTTTGGTCATATTTGGTCAGCAAAGACACATAAGATGACGACAAAATGACGTTAAATTGACTTCCCTAAGTCACAGACAAAAGACGTCCCGTTAATGACGTCAAATGACGTCTTTAAGACGACGAAAAATGGACGCATATAATTTTTTTTAAAGCTAAAATGATCCGTTATTTTATTTGAAAATTAAAATAGAAAAAACTCCCTACTACTTGCAATTTTCTTGCACTGCAAGGTCACATCTCTCGGGACAATGTCCAACCTGGAGAAGCAGATTTTTACACTAGCCGAAGATATTTATTTCAAAGCTAGTCATCCACAGACCGGTCTCGGACTATTTTGGTCTCATTGGTACGGTGTACGCGATAAAAAGCGAAGATATTGAATAAACATAGCAGTTTATTGTCCATTACGCCATCTATCGGTAGAGTTTGTTCGTATTTCAATTTTGTAAAATTATTAGTCTTATTATTTTATCATATGATATTTCGGTTGGATTTTGACACGAATCATATGTCACAAAATTTTTCTGGCGGGCTTTCTAAACATGACGTCATTTGATTTTTATGAGCTAGTATGACAAAAAAATGACGTCTAAAAGACGTCACTTCAACGACGTCGAAAACTCGTCAATAAAATGACTTTAAAATGAGGTCATAGTTTTGGTCTGATGACGTCCTAAGACCAAAAATGACTTAAAAATGACGTCATAATGACGTCAGCTTGCTGCTTGGGTAATGCTCATTTAAAGTCATAGGGGATGGCATAGAGAATACATTTCTGGATTAAAATAAAATTCGATTATTTAGGCAATTAGATTTTTTGTATTTTCAGTATTCAATTAAATCCTTGATTTTTTTTTAGTTATGGATCTTTTACCTATATGCTACAAGTAATAAAATAAAATTTATTGCTGCTGGATTTTTACAGTAAATGTGGGTCTGATATCATCGGTAAGATATTTTTAAAACCATTTTTAAGACAACATGTAAAATCAACTAACGACTGACGAAAAAACACATACCTAGTACAACTATACAGGGTGTTCATTTAAAATCGTACCACTTAAGTTATCTGCGAAAAGTGACAGTTTTGAGAAAATTACCGAAACACGTCAATATTTATTAAGGAGAAGAAAAAAATATATACGTTTTGTCTTACTTTGTATATTATCAGCAATATTAAAATTAAAAGATCTTTAAAGAAAATAAGTATACCTTAAGTATATCCAGCTTTATAAGTTTTTAAAATATGGCCATTCAAAACAGGTATTCAGATTAAATTTAAAGTACCGCCATTTTGTAGTAGCTAAAGGTATTAAACTTATATTCTAGGGTTATGATGTACTCGTCAGAAGCTGTACAATGATGTAGTCCCAGCAAACACTATTTGCCGGCAATGTACATTTTTCATATTGGTATTGATGATAAAACATTGGCAATTGGTGGCAATATTATGCCAACATCTAATACGCATTAAAAAGTTAACCCTAAATAAACACTCATTAATTTCGACGATTTCGACTGAAGGTGATGAGAATTCAAATTTCCCGCTTAGCCGAAATACAAGATTTGACAATTTGACAGATGAGGCAACCTTGCTATTGTTTGGCCGCTTTGTGCAATTGTTTTCTACGTGGTTTTCTAGCTTTTTAGTTTCTTTTTAAAGAAAAGAGTTTTTAGTAGACATAATTAAGTGTATTGATTACCTAATTAGTGTGTGTTGTGTAATTAATTGGTGATGGCTAGTCAAGAATGCGGGTTATTCAAGTAGACTATTAGGAGCTGTAAACATTTTGTTTAAAATCTTTTAAATTTGTAGTTACCTAAAAAAATTATATGAAATCAGGAAGTTGCCTTATTAAAAGTTTTAAAAACGTGTTAATAAACAAAATTATATATATTTAATAGTTTTTTTTTTGACACTTAATTCCTTTAAAATATTTCTCCCTATGTTTTGGATCTAAAAATTGAGTGTAAGTGTCCCTTTAATACTTACTATTTTAAAGTGTTTTCTTTTGATTTACTATCTTTTTTTTTAATTTTATTACATACTATTTAATTTTTTTTGGTTTATTGTTACTGTAAAAAAATTATATTATGTAATTTTTTATTGATAAAGTTTTCCTGCATTTTTTCTCATTTTTTCGATTACAAAATTCTAAATATGTTATTTAACTTTTGGGACATTCAACTTATAAAACTTGCAATAATTATTTAATGATAAATGCCATTATCCTAAACGCATTTTTCATCATAAATTATTAATGACGGATGCCATCACATTATCTGCAACACGTGACCTAATAACGGCCAATTGCCCACTTTCGCGTCTTTTTGATACCTTTTTGCCAATGCCTTGCATTAAAGAGTGTTGGCAATGCCAGTAAATTAAATGTATAACGCCGGCAAAAAATGTTATATGGGGTACTTGCCTCCCTTCCTATTTAAACATTTTGTGGAGGTGGACTGGTGGTTAAGGGTTAAAGGGGTGTCGCTGGTAATCTTAAACTCCCCCAGAAAAACAAGTCTATACACCCTCCAGAAAAAAAAGTCTGAATTCAACACTGAAATAAACAAATCCAAGCTGCAAAGTATACCTCTTTAAAAATTAGTAGATGAATATCAAAGAAAAGTCAACTAAAAATAAGTAACCAAATTTGTCCCCTTCTTCTTATTTAATTTTATAAAAAACTGCTTCGGCCGAGCATCGAACCCGAGTCGCTCTCGTGGCTGGCGAGCATTTTACCACTGGACTACCCATGCTTATGAAAGATAGCAGAGCCGTGCCCACTTCGTTGGGAGATAATTATATTTTTCCGCTGACTTGATATATACATATGCCATTATTTTTCTTTAAAGTTTTTGTTTAATCTGTAGCCTATAGCACTCTAAATAGTGTAGCTTTTTGACTGTTAAAACATTTTTATTTTTGGCTCAGTACTTCTAAAGATTATCTTTACAAACAAACAAAGTTACAAAATTTATCTCGTTATATAGTTATTATATTATTGGTATACAGGGTGGGCCAAATTAAACACTTTGCACACTTTTTAACTAATAATAACTTTTTATCTGTTGCGCCTATCTTTTTTATTTTTAAAGGTCTAATAGGTAGATATGTGGTTTCTCTAGGTTTGCCAATTTTGGTCAATTAGATTTAGACAGGACAGGACTTGCAGGTCTTTTTCCAAAATACTGTATTTAACCTCGCTTGCAAAGAGAATATCTGATTGAGCTACAATTAAGCTAATACGTTTTTCTTGTACACAAATTATGGGAAATAATTCAGTAAAAGCAAATCCGTCAAAAATTTTAGAATTTAGGAATTATAATTATTTTTGATAAATAATGCTTCCCATACAGCATGCGTTTCTCTTGATTTAAAAAAAATCACCTTTTTTTAGTGTTTTTTAGCAATCAAAAATGTGAGGTTACCATGGTTACTGAGTTGGATGCTGACTTAACTTAACAGTCAATTATTTAAAAATAAACATATTAGCTTATATGTAGATAAAAATATTTTTTTTTGCAACGACAGTTTAATGCCACATTTTGGAAAAAGTCCCGTAAGTCCAGTCCTGTCTAAATGTATTTGACCAAAATTGGCAAGCCTAGAGAAAACATATCTACCTATTAGCCCTTTAAAAATGAAAAAGATGGGCGCAACAAATAAAAGTAATTATTAATTAAAATGTGTGCAAGTTTGAATTTGGCCCACTCTGTACATAAAGTTGTCTTATGTCAAAAAATAGGCCATTTTGTTTTTTATCCTAATGCAATGTCGCAATAAAATGGTAATAATATGATAAAACACTTTTAAAAATTAAGTGTTCTATGTTCTTAACAAGTTTATTTGTTTTAAAGTTTTTCGCGATAGAAAGAAAACAAAATATAAACGCCTATGCTGTATCCTACTGGGCATATTATTAGATTAGAAAGCTAATAATATGTAATTTAATTTTAATTTTTAATTATTCAACAAATTTTACTTGTTTTAGGTAATCAACATTGGTACAACATATTTGGTTTTATTAGCACAATTTCATGGACGCGATTATTAATAACGCAATTGGGATCACCGGCACCAGATTTTGTAGCTGATTCCACACAATTCTACGCACTTCAATGCTTTAACCATTTTCCCGGATATTACAATGAAGATACCAAATTTTGACCTCTATTTTTGAAAGTACAGGGTCTCCAAGTAATAAGCCAAAATTAATTTAGGAGAATTTAAATGTTGAAATATTGTCATTTAACTAAACTAACCTGAGTAAAAAAGTTAATATTAGGTTTGTTCCAGCAGAATGTTGGAAACATGTTAGCAACAACGTTACAAACATTGGTCAGAAATGTTGGCAACAGTTTGCTGCTGGAACGAAAATTAACAAGGCGTGCATACCTACTGCTTATACCTCAATACAAGAAAGGTTATGTTAAAAATTTGTCAGTAATTTTTGATAAAAGTTTGCAAACTTTTCAAACCGTTTCCAACATCTTAAAACTACTGCTGGAACAACAAACAATTGTATAATGTTACAAACATGGCACTGATGGAACGACAAATTTGACGTGCGCAGAATCCGAGCGGTTGCAAACATTTCTGACAGCCTGCTGGAACAAACCTATTAACTGAGATACAGGGTGGTAAAGTTCAAAAATATTTTTAAATTATATCGAAAATTCCCCACCACTATTTTTTGACCAATCAAATGTGTAGTTTTAGTTGCATTACCATTACAACACAAGTATTTATATTATAGTGGAAATTTTTGATAAAATCATTCTATTCTATTCTATTGTTTTTTTTTTGTTTTGGTTCCTTCAGGTCCAATTCACCAGCTCTCTCCCTTCCGGACTATGCTTTCCAGGGCTTTGTCGGCGGAAAATCTGGATAATCGAGCTCATAGCTCCAAGAAATTCAAAAAATAAAACGAAAATAATTCTACAATCGATGCAATGCATAAACTGTCGGCTGACAGAAACCAAGAGACGCTACTGGTGCTACGTATAACCTTCATTTTCACTACTGACAGTTCCCATGGCACGCTCATCTATTTTCCGCCATTTGAGAAATACCTCGTGTTCACTATCAAACAGGATACCATCGGCTTAAAGGAATCTTCACTCACAGCGCTTAGCTCCAGGAAGAAATATGCCGTCAATTTAGCGTGAATCTTTCCTTGATCCCCGAAGGTAAAAACGTCCGTACGGCACCTCTAACAGCCACCCCGGGAAGAACTTTGTAGTTCTCTACGCACGTCCGCATTGTCCGGAGGTCAAACAAAAGAGTGACAAAAATCATTGAATTTATTTTAACGTGATGCCTGTCATTTACATACATAATTAAATAAAATGGTCGCAATCAGGAGTACTCTCTCTCTTAACCACTAAGTAAGCGGAGTGTCAAAATTGTCCAATTAAACCAATAGGGTGGCTTTATTTTGACAGTTTTGACACTCCGCGTACCTAGCGGTTAAGCGGCTGAGTATTCTTGAATGCGCCCAGCGCGAAGTGTAATGCATGGTTTGCATACCCTGTGATTAAACAGGGACCAGAGACAACAATGAGACGAGCAACTAAATGTAAAAAAAATTATCCGAGGGAAAGATAGCTGCTGGGACTTCCTTGTCTGTCTTCAAGGAAGGTAAACGCTGATGGCGCGTGAGTCGACTTTATCGTTTGCCCGCCAAATTCAAATTATAAAGCTGTGCTATTTTTGCCCTTAAAGTTAGGTTCTTGTTTTTGTTTCCTATTAATATAAAATATTGGGGTTTAGTTCAATAATTACACACACCTAATTAAAAATGTCATTTATTTGGTTATTATAAAGATTTTTCTTACAGATAACCATGTCAATATTACCTTAAATTATCTGTTGAAAAGCACAAATTTAATATAAACACTGTGATCACTAATAAAAGTCAATATTCAAAGTCCAATTAAAGGTAAAAAACCACAGAAACACACAATAAATCACAGAAAATGTAAACAAACTGTCCAAACAAATCGGCCATTGAAAAATATCAAACACAAATATCGAATAACATTTCGGCGTGACTGCCTGCGGCAGCGTTTGTCAAGTTATAAATATTCGATTCATGGTATATTTTTCTTTCTCTTAATTAGATGCAAGCCAGAAAAGGACATTAAAGTTTACATGCAGAAATTGTAAACAACTTGGCAACCAGGGCAAAGCGATGATTGCTCCATCTACAATAGCCTGCCATGATGAAAGACAAAAACATATTTATTGGAACTTGCGTTAAACCAGAAAGAGATAAATACAATGGACAAATTGTTAGGACCAGTTACTCGTCTCATTGTTGTCTCTGCAGGGACCTAAAACCTAATAAAATATGGATATTATTTGTACCGTAGGCAATAAATAGTTGGGATTGCAAAAAAATAACAATATACATTCATATACAAAAATTATTTATTATTTTCTAATAATTTAATTTTATAAACAGAGTTTTTGTCTTAAAATGTTTCTTTATTATAAATTTTTTTATATAATAAATAATTCTAGAAGCTTCTCAAGCAGCAAAAAAATAAATGCCAACTAAGTATAAAGACCGTAGCGGATAATAAATCTTTTAAAGATAAAATATAATAAACAAACATTATTTTTAAAAGTAAAAAGCATATTATGCTAATTTTAAAAAAGCCAACAGACAAATATAATTTAATTAAAAAATAAGCTAAAACGTATGAAATTAAGTTAGTTTGAAAGTTTATTCAAGTATTAACCTTAAAATAAATAATTTTTAAATTTATGCTAAGTTAAAAATAATTCTAAAACTTGCAATACCTTTAAAGTGAAGGTAGGTATACAAATATTTAATAAGTTCTAAATTAGGCAAAGTCAAATTCTTATAAATAAGTTTGAAATTTTTACAGTTGACTCAAAAAAGTTTGTTTTATATACAAAATATTTATTAGGTAAACGGCTAAGTTTAATTTTTCCTGGTTTATTGTTTACATTATAATTACTTTTTTTCAGAACTTAAATAAAATAATGACCTAATTGTTATCCAAAAAGATTTTTTAAATTATATAATTTAATATATTCTAACATAGGCAAATACGTATCACAAAAGCTTTTTAAAATATATTACACAATAAAAAATATTTGCTTCCAAACAGCAAATTATTAATTAAAAACAGTAATTAGACTATTGCCACTTGCCTAATATAAGTTAAGATAATTTTTACAAATCTATGGCAATAGGAATTAATATTGTGAACACTATTAAAAATAATTACCAATAATAATTGTATTATTTACCTATTTAAAGTAAATCATTTTTTATTGCCATAATTAATGCAATTTAACGACAGTCTAATTAACTGCTTTTAATAAAAAATATACCGGGTAACAACGAAATTACCATCCAGCAGTTTATTTTCTTCAGTGCAATCGTATAGTTTTCAAATTTAAGGACGTCATATTGTATCACTAGATGCCAATTTTAGATATAATAGCATCTGTGTATTACTTCTGGTTTAACCGAAAGTAATATAAACTTTGATATTTTAAATGGAACACCCTGTATATTTTTAGGATTTGAATTCTACAGGTCATTCCTGATATAAAACCTTAAATATATTCATAACCTAACTCTTTTGGTTTTGAAGAAAATGGCGTTTGAAAATGTCCAAACGACAGCACATTATGCAAGTTTATGGGAAAACAAATGAACATAACAAAAATTTAAAATGCCTTCAAATAGTTCCTTTAAAAGACTCTTCCTTTAGAGACCATTATAATACTACTTCCGGTTTAGCCGGAAGTGCTGTAAAATTTAAACTTTCATGTTTGATAATCCTGTTAATTTTAATGGCACACCCTATATATTTTTAGGATTTAAATTCTTTTAGCTATTTCTGATATAAAACCTATGATATACCCATCTTTTTAAGTTTTAGAGAAAACGGAGTTTGAAAAGGTCCGAACGACCTCACTATATACAGGTTCATGGATATTGTGTCGTCGTCTGGACCTTTTCAAACGCAGTTTTCCTAAAACTAAAAGATAGGTTATAGGTATATTATAGATTTTATATCAGGAATAGCTAAAGAATTAAATCTTAAAAAATATATAGAAGTGTTTCGATAAAATTGCCAGGGTTATCATGCTTAGAAGTTCAATTTTACAGCACTTACGATTACACAGGAAGTAATTTTATAGTGGTCTCTAAAGAAACAGATTCTTTAAAGGAACTAATTTTAGCATTTTAAATTTTTGTTATGTTCATTTGTTTTCCATAAAACTGCATATTGTGCTGTCCTTTGGGCACTTTCAGAACGCCATTTTCTCAAAACCAAAAAATCCAGGCTATGGATATATAAAAGGTTTTATATCAGGAATGTCCTACAGAATTCAAATTCTAAAAATATACAGGATGTTCCATTTAAAATATCAAAAGTTTATATCACTTTCCGGTTAAAGCCGGAAATGTACACAGATGCTATTATATCTAAAATTGGCATCCGGTGATATGATATAACGTCCTCAAATTTGAAAACTATACGGTGGCACTAAAAAAATAAATTGCTGGATAGTAATTTCGTTGTCACCCGGATACCTATTTTTACATTTCATATATTGTTAAGAACACAAATAGATCTATTTTCTAATAAATGACATATTAAAAACTATAAGCTACAGTTTAAAACTTATTTTTAATTTCAATTTTCACTTTTACTGAACAATAAGCAGCCGAATTTAGAAAAGTATACAAATATAAAAAATACCTTTACATATTTGGGTTCTATATTATTCTTATAATAAAAAGTACATTAATTGGCATATTTAAACAATATTTTAAAAATTAGGCACAAGTAAATTAACAGGTTTAAGGTCGGAGTTATCTTTTAAAAATTCTAAGTCTTAAGAATAAAAACAGTAGTATGTAGTGGTATCTTACTGAAGGAATAAACATTTTATTTTATAAAAATTGCATATAATCTTTATATTTAAACATACAAAAATGTAGAAGCAACCCAGCAAACACTATTTGCCGGCAATATACATTTTTCATATTGACATTGATGGTAAAGCATTTGGCAATTGGTGACAATATTATGCCAACATCTAATACGAATTAAAAAGTTAACCCTAAATAAACACTCAATTGCCAATAAATTTTACATGCAGGTGAATTGCCGGCAAGCATACAAAAATGGCGGCATACCAATCCTGATTAAATAAAAACATGTCTTTTTGTTGGTGGCAAATAAATATTGGATTTTGAGAGGCAAACCTTCAACGCATATTCATACTTTTCAAATCATATTATTAACATTGGTATTTAACTAACATTCGAGAATTTTTTTGATCGGTTTTATTTATAATGGCGGCTAAACAACATTATTTTATGTTTTTTACATAATTTAAAGGAAATGGCCTTTTTCTAATATTTTATTGATACAAATCATGCAAATAAAAATTAAGTCAAACAAAATGTTTATTATGTATTTTTGAGAGAATAAAAATCAAATGATGGTAAAATTAGCTAGGTTAATTTCGACGATTTCGACCGAAGGTGATAAATTCAAATTTCCCGCTTAGCCGAAATACAAGATTTGACAATTTGACAGATGAGGCAACCTTGCTTTTGTTTGGCCGCTTTGTGCAATTGTTTTCTACGTGGTTTTCTAGCTTTTTAGTTTCTTTTTTAAAGAAAAGAGTTTTTAGTAGACATAAATAAGTGTATTCATTACCTAGTTAGTGTGTGTTGTGTAATTAATTGGTGATGGCTAGTCAAGAAGGCGTGTTATTCAAATAGACTGTTAGGAGCTGTAAACATTTTGTTTAACACCTTTTAAATTTGTAGTTAATTAAAAAAATTATATGAAATCAGGGAATATTAAAAGTTTTAAAGACGTGTTAATAAAAAAAATTATATATATTTAATAGTTTTTAAATTTTATTACACACTTTTTATTTTATTTTTTTTGTTTATTGTTACGGTATAAAAATTTATATTATGTAATTTTTTTATTGATAAAGTTTTCCTGCCTTTTTTCTCATTTTTCTCGATTACAAAATTCTAAATATGTTATTTAACTTTTGGGACATTCAACTTGCAGTACTTATTTAATGATAAATGCCATTATCCTAAACGCATTTTTCATCATAAATTATTAATGACGAATGCCATCACATTATCTGCAACACGTGGCCTAATAACGGCCAATTGCCCACTTTCGCGTCTTTTTGATACCTTTTTGCCAATGCCTTGCCATTAAAGAGTGTTGACAATGCCAGTAAATTAAATGTACAACGCCGGCAAAAAATGTTATATGGGAAGATACTTTAATATCAAAATGTTTTTTAAATTTTAAAATATTACCAAGTTATAGTTGTCACTATTGGACGTTTTGGTTACTTTAAAATAATCTGCCTTTAAGCAAGGTTATTTTTTTCGAGAAAAAGAGTCATATCCTAAAACAATGTTATAATTAGTTTACCCACTTATAGCCATAGATTATTTAAGGAAATTTTTTTATTTTTTATGGTACAAACTGTTAGTATATTAAAATTTGTACATTTTTGTTTAAAATACCAAAAATAGACTGTAAACAACAACAAATGTATCGCAATGGCTCAAAAGTCAATATTTATGGTTATAAATAAAATGTATCACGTAAATTTGCTTCAGTTATTAGAGAGATATGGGTACTTTGGTTACCGCCTACGTTCGATATTTACGTAAGGCGCTATTTAAATACCGCATACGGTATTTAGTGTTGGTTTTAGAGATATGGAATACGCCGTATTACGAACGGTTAATTACACCTGTCTGCGGATTTACAAACTCAAAAACAAATAATCCTTTAATAAGCGAATACTAAAAGTTTTTCCCGTTATTTCAAACACATTTTACTGTACATTTTTCCACTTTTCCAGATGAATGTTTGACCAAGACATTCTCTCAGTAAGAAACCAGGTCATTGTCGGCCAAGAATCTTAGCCTTTTTGTTTTTTTCACCTGCGACATTTATCCCAAAATAAAAAAGCAAAGATTAGTAGTTTATCTTTACTCTGTGGCTTTATTACCCAAATATTTGAGAAATTGTCGAAATAAATAATATAACCTTAAAAAATAAACAAAAAGAAAAATATTGTGCGCATGGCAATTCTATTCGCTATTTTTAAATAGCATACGGCGTTATCAGCTCCATACTCCATGCGGTAACGTTATTACCACCAGCGACAGTAAAAATCGAATCGCGCATAACTTAACTGTCATAATAGCGCTTACGTTAATACCGCATGACGTTACAGCACCACCCATATCTCTCTATTTCTAAACCAAAAAAGGCATACTTTCAATTAAAAACATAACGAGAATATTATTTTAAATATTAAATATGTTTAGTAATTTTTATTCTGTAAACCTGACAAAAAAAATACCGGTGGCGCATAAAAAAACTATAAATTAAATTATTTATGTTGTAGTTATGAAAAAAACTAATATACAATTTTTAGTTGCTTGCTTAATCATGTTAACTTTACTACTTGCAATATTGTACAAAATGTGACTGTTTAGGCCTCACTACCAAAGAAAACAAAATATTTTATACAAAGTTTTGGATTTACAAAATATTTCTTTATATCTTTAACTTTAAAGCCATTTTCGTATAATTTTAAGTTGCTTTGTAACATTTTTTTTTTTAATTTTGTTCTAAAAATTTTTATAGTACCTATTTGTTGTGTAAACAATAATCAATAAGGATTATTTTGCTTTTGATATTATGTTCAGAAAATATTTGGATAAAACATTTTTTTTTTAAAAGCTGTCAGTTATAAAACCAAATGTTGGCTTTATTTTTTGAAAACATTTTTTGATTTGTGCTAAAATAATACAAAACCATTGAAGGTCGATTTACACTTTGAATCAGAACTGCGATTCGATCACAGTCAACTTAATATTGTAACAAGTATTTAAATGTCGTCATTCACACCAGTGATGATTATACCTATGGTGGAAATGTTAACACTTAATTAGGTAATAATATTTAACTTGACCGTGATCGAATCACTGAAAATGTAGTCTTAACTACGTATCAGGTGCACAACTAGAATTTCAATTTTTGTTTTATCTAAAAACTGACACATGGGACCCACACCAACCCAGTGGCGGCTATTCAGGTGTAGTAAGTGAAGTGCCATAACCAAAAATAAATAATAAAACATAAAAAAACATATTACCATTATTCAATTTATTTTTTATTTCTATTTCTTCTTTGTCAAATTCGCCATGGAAAATCTAGCAGATAAATTAACCGCTGGCGCGAGTCGCTTTCCTCCGCTTTCGGAAACGCGACATCACAATCCGCGATCAGCAAGTATATTGCAAATATAAAACGGACCGAAGTATACACCTTATAATAGAAAATAAACATTATCTATTAGGTGGAGTGGGCTTTTCCGCGGTGTATTTTTTAGTGCTCGGGATTTTGATTATTCATTCTGGTTAGTGGAACGAAGTTTTTCTTGTCTTAAGCGTTTAAAAACTTTCTTAAGAAACACTATATCCCAAAAAGACTTTTATCTTTGGCCAATATTTCAATTCCAAGGAGCTTCTACAGGAACTGATAAAATCTCAACCATTTTACGAAGATATAATTGATAAATTTGCTGCATAAAAGATAGGATTGATTTGGTGTATACAATTTAGAGGTAATTTTCTAGAAAGTTGCGGCAACTTCGATTTTAACGAAATTTGGTATACAGGGGTTTTCTGGGGCGCTGATCATAAATCTTTTTCGTGTTCGTTCGAAGATTTTTTTGATGGAAACGTTTCGTTCTCGGGATATTCATCATCAAAGTTCAAATTTGAACTAAGCTTATTTTCACTATATTCTATATTATTTTTATAATTCTTGATTTAAAGCTAGAGTGTCACACAATATTTAATTTTTACCTTTTAAAACCCCGTTTTTCTACGTTTTTACACTATTTTTGCATTAAATTTCGTGGCTTTTCTTTGATAATGCGGCAACCATACATGGCTTCATGGCACACTGTGATTGAAATTATTCAAAGTATAGCTAGGCAATTTAATGCAAAAATAATGTAAAATACGTAAAAAACGGAGTTTTAAAGGTTAAAATCAAATATTGTGTGCCACTAGCTAAATCGAAGGTATGTGCACAAGAAAGGTCGAATATTGTAAGAATAGGATTTCAAGTCTGATGATGAGTATCTCAAGAACAAAACGTTTCCGCCAAAAAGTAATTCGTTATTAGCGCCCCAAAAAACCCCCGTATACCAAATTTTCGTCAAAATGGGAGTTGCCGCAGGTTTCTAGAGAATTACCAAATTTAGGTAGGTTTAGATATTAAGACTTTTTACTTAGACTTTTGATAGTTGAGTATTTTTAATTTTGCTAAAATGGTGAAGGCGCTTTTTCCCTTTCTGCACTACACCTGTTTTTAGACCCGTTTTTATTTGATTTTTTTTTTGGTTAGCCCCTCAAAAAATAAAAAAAAATTAAAAGCAAATTCTCTGTTTGTAATTTCAAATGATCAAATTTTATTACCAAGTCTTAAATTTTATTAAATTTATATGAAAGTGACTATATATTTTTTAAAAGCTGTAGCCAGCTGCGTTTTTACTCTACAATTTTTTGTGTATGACTTTCAGATGCCTTTAATTGTAGGAGAAAAGCCAGATACCACGAAAAAAAGCAACAGAAGACAGAATTTGCTTTAAAAAGTTTTTATTTTCTGTGAAGGGCTAACCAAAATTTAACTTTTTTTTGCCAATTTGAAAATAAAAACCACCAGAGTCTTCCTTTTCAAGGCCAATACCACCTAGTATATGTTTAATGTGGGTGCCATGTCTCAGTTTCTAAATAAAATAATTTAAAAATCCTAGTTGCGCCCCTGGTACGCATTAACTGCGCATGACTATTTCCTTTATAAGGTTTGCTCCTACAGCAGTTGAAAACCGTTTGCAAACTGTCAGTAGGGACTCTTTGTTTGACCTCCGGACAGTGCGGACGTGCGTAGAGGACTACAAAGTTCTTCCCGGAGTGGCGGCTAGAGGTATCGTGCGAACGTTTTTTACCTTCGGGGATCAAGGAAAGATTCACGCTAAATTGACGGCATCTTTCTTCTGGATCTAAGCGCTGTGAGCGAAGATTCCTATAAGCTGATGGTATCCTGTTTGGTGGTAAACACGAGGTATTTCTCAAATGGCGGGAAATAGATGGGCGTGCCATGGGAACTGTCAGTAGTGAAAGTGAAGGTTATACGTAAACACCAGTAGCAGATCTTGGTTTGGCAGCCGACAATTTATGAATTGCATCGATTGTTGAATTATTTGTTTTCTTTTTGGAATTTCTGGGAGCTACAAGCTCGATTATCTAGATTTTCCGCCGACGAAGCCCTGGAAAGCATTGTCCGGAAGGGGGAGAGTGGTGGATTGGACCTGAAGGGACCAAAACCAAGAAAAAAATAGAGAGTGAAACTGTTAGTAGCATCCGCGCGACATGAAATCTGAGGGATTTTATCTCCTGCACATAAGCCTGACGGTTTGCAAACTGTTTCCAACTGCTGTAGAAACAAACCTTATAAGGGTCAGGCGTAATCCGAAGAGAATAGAGAATCAATCTCTAATCAGAAAAGTAGCACAATTTAAACCAAGTTTTACGGGCCTACAAGTCATGCGCACAAAGAAAATTTGTAATATTCTTGCAATGCGCATGACACAAAATCCCACTGTGTTTAGTTGACCGCCGAGCTAGGTAAAATTGGATAAATATTGACTTAAGCTGGCTGTCCATGAGGCGGTTTTCCGCTCGCGGATGATAATTCAGCGTTGTGATTGGTTAGTGCAAATTTAAAATGCTTTTCCCGCCATTTTCGACGCGGATCCGCAAAAAGTTGAGATGAAGTTAACTTTTTTGCGTTTTCCATTAGATTTTGCGGATTTTTCAAACTAATAGCGAGGAACTATAACCTTGAACTAGTTGATAAGCTTAATGAGTTGTTGTTTGAAGATAAGACAAGACGTTAAAGATCCATTTTAAATAAAAGAAGTATTATGGACGATATTAACTACACTTATTTTAATTATTTACTTCAGTATGATATTTGGCGAAAAAAAACGATATTTATCCTACTTTCAATACGACCAAAAAGACAAAAAGGAGTCACAGGTTTTGGGTTAGAAACATCATTTTTTAGGAAGAATAGTTCATAGCCAATAAAAAATATAGTACCTGCATAATTCTCAACTTTAAAAAGTCCAAAATAGTAAGATCTCTTTATTTTCTTTGCATTACAAAAGTGGGTTTTTACATAATAAAATTAAAGTTGTTTATTATTATCCATTATCCAATCCATTTGCCATCTCACGGACAGATGATGATTGACATCTGGTGACCTTCAAAACCGTAGTATCAACCAAAGAAAATTCTAACATAAAATCACCATATTCAAAAAAAACGCTTTAATATTTTCGGCTACAATAGACGTGTCACCGGATTTTCTGCGCGTATTTTTCAATACGCGGGCGTAAATCGCTCTCATGGACAGCCAGCTTTAAAAATTTTAAACCACACACAAAGTTATTACATGAAAAGTGCGTAATGTGTATTTTTTTTATCAAATATTTTAATGTAAATCCATAATTCCTAGCAGAATCATGTTTTTACACAAAAATACCATCAAAAGTTAACATTGCTAATCGGTAGCTTAACATAACACTAACTGCAGATGTGTGCCATTTTTAATGGGTTGGCGTTTGACAACTGTTCCTCTCCCCTCTTCTATGCTCATTGACGTAATCATGACTAGCTCAAACATATGCGGCGAGATAAATTTTTCACAAGAATCGGCATATTTTTTTTTATTTCCAAGTCAGATTCTGTGAATCCTGATTTGTAAAGAGATTAAAACTATCCTTAAAAAGGTCAGTAAAATTAAATTAAAATGCCAAGTACATACATACAAATACACATTATTTTTCACCTTATATTATTAATGACATGACTAGACATGACAAAAAAGTATATAAATTTTTTACAAAAAAACAAAAACTTTAAATAACTAACTACTTGGTAACAATAAAAATAAAAATTAATATTTTAATAATTTTTTCTCATTTCCCAAGAATTAGGTTATATGGAGATGTCGGATTTTGGATCTAGACACCCCATATGATTTAATAAAAATCATCAAAAAGCTATAGTACTGTTTAAATATTAGGAGCTAAACTAAAAACAATTAAAATATTATTGTTAATTGTTTATTACCTTATTAGGCAAAAGGGTTTCTAAGGTGAAAAATAATTGGGTTTTCAATACACTCATACAAATATTTTTTTATACAATAAAATAAGGAAATAGGGTTTATTAGACCCCTAAACACTTTAATATCCCTATATTAACAATTGTTGTACGATTTATTAACAAATCTTTAGTAATACTAAAAAGGTAAAACAAAACTTAAAACAGTATAATATCTCTTGGAACTTTTATTACTATGTAGTAAAATTCTTCCTTTGGGAGAGGTAAACCACTGATGCAAATCCGAGAGCTCTCCATAACCATGCTGATTTTTGGTTTGTATGAGACACTCGTATACTGAATCTGCTTGAAGATTGTGTAAGCGGTACCATAGTGTTCTTTCAGTGGTCGATGGGTTATATGTTTGACTTGGCTTAACCAGAAGATCGTGCCACTGACCCGGATGGTGATATGACGTATTAACCTATTAAAAAATTTGTTTTATTTATTAAAAAAAGTATTTAAGCAATATTTTTTTTAATGCATAACGATGAATACCGTATTAAAGTACTTAGTAGGTGAATCTTAAAGGTAAACATTTAACATTAAAGTGGGTTTATTGCAAAGGGTTACAAGTAACACATTTAAAAATTAGGATATTCTGCACAGAGCCTGTATTGTTTAAAATGTTTTTATTTAAAACACAATTGTAGCTTTCTGCCAAAAGTTTTTGTTGTTGTTACAAATAAATTTTTAAATTTTTAAGTTCTTAAACGTCCTTTTGGGAAAACTGTTCGCATAGTCCAAAACTAATAAATACCAAATTCTACTTCGATTGGTAATATCACAAATTATCAAAATATACAGATGCGAAAGTGCGGCAAATTACGCTTACTTGTTTCTATGACCTTGAGAAAGAATAAATGGAACATCTGCACCAATGTATGGATCGTAATATTTTAAATTTGTAAAAGGTTAAACCGCACCAAGGCGCTAAGGAGAGATAGACTTTTATAGTAACTAATTATGCAGCTTTTTTTATGTGTGGAAAACGGAACAAAAGAATAATACACTAATTGGGAATTTACAAACTAACAATTTTACCCATTCTTTGAACAGTAAAATATGGTTAGTAGATGTAATGTTTGGATCAACCTGTAATAAAATATCTATACGTGGTTGCACAAAACATTTTTAAAAACGATTAAACTTATGGGGGTTTAGAATGTTTAACAAAAAGCCATTATTTAAAAAAAAAACTTGCCTAAAAACTGCTTATTTAATTAATTAATGATATTTCGTTTTTAGCTTAATTGTGTATTAAAAAGTTTTGTGTAACTGGGGATTTAAACAGAATAATTGAAAGCCGCTTAACACAAGTTTCTAAAGAAACCCCGACGTAATCTTTTAAAGCAATGCAGATGTTGCCTTAGTAATACCCAAACCTAATTGATTTGTTTTTTTTAAGTATGTAATTTTTTTATATACTAAAAAACACCTCATTTTTAATTTGAAATATAGCTTTTAAATGGCAGTGCGGCTATAAATAAAAAAAAATATTTTCCTCTGTTTAGGCACATACTGATTATTATCAATAACTTTAGTAACATATCTAAGTAATTTGTAAAAGCTTTGTATTTATGTTAAATAGTCTTAAAATAATAGTGGTACTTTGGGAATCTAAAAAGTGATCCGCGCCCGGTGATGGAGAAACAGAATAAATATACACATTTATATCCCATATTAAACGGTAAAAAAATTTAACATTATACTAACACTTTTATAATAAAAAACATAAAAGTTCACAAACAAGTAAACACAATTAACTAACTTATGTTCACGTTCTATACCAACAAAAGTATGGGGCAAACTAACACCTAGATGAGCATTAGGTCACGTACTAAACCGTGGGGTGTATATCCACCACGCAGTGGGAGGGATGATAGTGGTGAGAGATTGCAACGAACACGTAGTTTCGCATCTGGGTATTCTGATAATTTGTGGTAATATACAGGGCGAGTTATAACTACCCTAATAAGACACAATGTTTAGAAAACGTACGTTTTAGGTACACTCTAAGTCTGAACGTTTAAGACTAAAAAAGCGTTTACAAAACGTTTTATATAAACGTATTAAAAACGATTCTTTAAAACCTATCATGAAACGTTTATATTGATCGTATTCTGAACTTAAATTAATAATGAATATAAAAAGTCTTAAATAATTATTTTTACTCATTAAAAATCATTTAATTCTACCAAAGAATACCAATCCATAGAACCCGACAAGTGAGATTTCAGCGTACCCTAAAAATTTTTAGTACCTACCGCGACCAACAGATGGCGAAAGTAGTACGATGTCGCTTTGCTAATACGATTATCATCAGAAATTGATAGCAGTCGCTGACGAGCAGTCGGCCCGATCAGTTAGAGTGAGGATATACGCAAAATTTAATAAAAATAAAATCTCCGATAAATGGTAGTATCCATAAGATTATTAAATTTATGATTTCAGAATTGGATATATCGTTGGGTTTTTGACAAAACATCGTAAGCGACATTCGTCAGTTTTACGGGAAACGTTTTTTTTTATTGGCTTTATTTCAGATGAAGATATGTTCTATATTGGTTCGGCGGTTCATTTAATTAATGGTAGTTATTTGGCTACACGCCAAAAAATAAATTAATAGTACCAAAAAACCAAAAAAAAAAAAACATAAAGCAAGTAAATAGAGAACTAAAAATCGATGTTTTGGTGGCAAGTCTGCCACCGTTGTCAAGATAAATTAAATAAAAATAAAAAATTTAAAAATTAACTATTATTTAGGTTTAGAATTTTAAAATTTTTAGCTTTTTTTAGGAGATTCAAATTAAGAAGAAATCTAAAATAAAAACATTCAGATCTTGGTTTTTCTTTAAAAATAACGCGATGAGAAGCAAAAATCGTTTCCCGTAAAATTGCCGCTCCAAGCTCAAAATCCAAGATTATTCTAATATAACCAGTATTTTTAAGTATAATATTTTACATGATGTTAAAAAATGTTATATTTATGGTTTAAATAGGTGATTATGCTGGTTTAATTAAATTAATTAAATGGGATATCCGTATATTTTGTAATAAATAATAAATAAATAACACTTAATTGCCAATAAATTTTACATGCAGGCGAATTACCGGCAAGCATACAAAAATGGCGGCATACCAATCCTGATTAAATAAAGCACGCGTTTTTGTTGCAGGCAAATAAATATTGGATTTTTAAAGGCAAACCTTCAACGCATATTCATACTTTTTAAACCATATTATTAACATTGGTATCTAACTAACATTAAAGCAATTTGTTTGATCTGTTTTATTTATAATGGCAGCTAAACAACATTATTTTATGTTTTTTACATAATTTAAAGGAAATGGCCTTTCCATACCTTTTTATTGTTAAAAATCATGCAAATAAAAATTAGGTCAAACAAAAAGTTTATTATGTATTTTGGAGCGAATAAAAATAAAATGATGGTAAAATTAGCTACGTTAATTTCGACCGAAGGTGACAGCTTTGTGCATTTGTTTTCTACGTGGTTTTCTAGCTTTTTAGTTTCTTTTTTAAATAAAAGAGTTTTTTAATAGACATAATTAAATGTATTCATTACCTAATAAGTGTGTGTTGTGTAATTAATTGGTGATGTCTAGTCGAGAAGGCAAGATATTCAAGTAGACTGTTTGGAGCTGTAAACATTTTGTTTAAAACCTTATTAAAAGTTTTAAAGACGTGTTAAGTAATAAAAAATATTATATATATTTAATAGTTTTTTGACATACCGATAGATGGCGTAATGGACAATAAACTACTACGTTTCTGCAATATCTTCGCTTTTTATCACGTACACCGTACCGATGAGACCAAAATAGTCCGAGACCGGTCTGTGTTTGACTAGCTTTGAAAGAAATATCTTCGGCTAGTGTAAAAATCTGCATCTCCAAGTTGGACAGTGTTTCGAGAGATGGTACTTTGCATTGCAAGGAAATTGCATGCAGTAAGGAGTTTTTTCCTATTTTAATTTTCAAATAAAATATCGCATCATTTTAGCTTTTAAAAAAGTATATGCGACAATTTTCGTCAATAAGACGTCAGCTTACTGCTTGGGAGTAGCTGCATTTGCCCACTTTCGTGTCTTTTTGTTATCTTTTTGCCAATAACTTATTAATGATGGATGCCATCATCTTATCCGCATTTTTTGCCAATAACTTATTAATGACGGATGCCATCACATTATCTGCAACACGTGGCCTAATAACGGCCAATTGCTCACTTTCGCGTCTTTTTGATACCTTTTTGCCAATGCCTTGCCATTGAAGAGTGTTGGCAATGGCAGTAAATTAAATGTACAACGCCGGCAAAAAATGTTATATGGGATACCGCCTGAGGTGGTCGCCTCACCGGCTCACCCCTCGGGCCGGCCCTGCAAACTTACCATAACTCTCCTATATAATATTCGAACTTCGATAATGGGAAATACGGACTGAACAATCCACTTTAAATCGTATTCATGCGGGTTGGAATATTGAGAGCTTACTATCTTAGCTGGACCTGGTTTTCCAGATAGTTCTATGTATCTAGAAGAAAATAGCAAAACTTAAATCTGCAAATCCTTTCAAAAAGAAATATTATATAATATAATTTGTATAAATAGGGTGATTCTTAACCTTGAGGCATAAAGTTGGGATTGCAAAATTATTGCAAAGAAGACACAATGACTAATATTAACTAAATAATTAAAATCAAAATGGAAAATATATTTAACTTATGTCTAAATGTGGTAAATTTATGTTTAATATTAAAATAATTTTAGTTTGGCAGATAAATAATTACTAAATAATAAAAACAACTAAGTAAACTAATTTTTGTATTATAATGAGCAAACGTATTTTTCTGTATAAAAATAAGCATTAAACAAGTACCTAATGATAGTAATGTTTGGTAGTCTATTGGTATTTTACTATTATTTGTGGTGCTGTATTCAATTTCTGAAACAAAGGATAGGTAACATCCTTTTTTTCATTATAAGTTATTAATTGTCCTAAGAGTTTACATTCTTTTTAATATTTGAAATACGTAATATTTTACAATAGTTTTTTTTCAAGTTTATGTGAGTTTAATAATTATTACCCTCCATATTCAGTGTGGTTTATGATGTATGCAATACATAAAAAAAGTATTAAGAATTTGTCAATTAAATTTATTTCTAAAAATCCTTTTATGGTTTCAAAATATATAATATTGGTAATTTTTAATAAAATACCAAGGATAGGATATACAGCAGTGATGGCGAACCATTGGCACGCGTGCCCAAGTCGGCACATACGCGAGCATGTTGTTACTTTTTTTTTTCTTTAAAATCAGTGGAAGTAAAAAAATATATATATATTTTTGCTGTTTGAAATTTAGACTACCTGTAAATAGAACTCTTTGAAAATTAAGCTAACTGAAAATTAAACGGCACGCTATCTTCTTTTATGAAGTAAAAGTAAGTGGTGATTTTTTTTGCTCTTCACAATTTTTTCCCATTAAAAATATGTTATGGCACGCCAAAGACATAATTTTATATTTTTGTACAAAATGGCCCGTTTATACAAAAAGGTTCGCCATCACTGATATACACTCTTATTCAAAAAAATAAAAAAAAATAAATAAATAACTAACAAAATGTTTAATAGAAAATGGCAGCATTTAAACATGGCTTTTTATTCCAAACATTTTTTCTTTGTTGTACTTTTTTCTCTATGAAATAGGGGTACTGCACCTAAAAACCATTTTCAATTTGCTTTTGGACTTACCCGGTATATTGGACTTTTAATAAAAAATCATTAATCAACTTTTGTAAAAATAAAATTAAAAGGCTACTAACCTTTTATCTCGTCCAATTGAATTTGCAACCAAACAGCTATAATTTCCAAAATCTGATAATTGAACATTTCTTATAGTTAAGCTATAAGTTTGACCATTTTTCGTCATAAGTCTTCTATCTGTTGGCTGTAGTTGAAAAGAATCTTGATACCATGTAACCTAAAAGAGCAAATACAATTGTATTTTTAAGACTACCTTTAAGTCACTTAAGAATTGGGTATCTGTTAAAGCATTTTTAAATCTATGAAGGGATGCAATTAAGGTTCTTGATGCAAGAAGGATACAGCTCAATTTTCGGGTCATTTTGAGGTTAAATATAAAAAAACCAGCGAATTGACGGGTTGGTTGGTTGGTTTGAGGCAGGGTTGGTCATTCGACCATGTTTGCACTGCAGCCTATTGGCTTATTGTGCACCCCTCCCTTGTTACAGAAGTCCACTGCCCTTTATCAGGTTTAGTAGATTTCTGCCAAGATGTTCATGCGGGAGCGGGTTTCCGCTATGTATGTTCCCAAATAGACTGTGTCTTTTGCGTGTCAGTGCAATGCAGTTGTATATTATGTGTGAGGCTGTTTCCTCCTCTTCCCCGCAAAGCCTGCATGTTATGGGTCCATTGTAACAGCCCATTTTTTTGCAAGTATTTTCTTAGATGACAGTGTCCTGTCAGAAGTGCTACTACTTGTCTTAGCTGAGTGCGCTTCAGCTGGAGGACCTCAGTTTTTAGTTCCTTGGAAGGATCGCCCAGTGTCTTCTCCGCATGTCTTTGGCCAGCTGACGTATGCCAGCGAGCAAGATGTTGTTGTTGAGACCATCTGCTTATCGTTGTTTTCGTCACCCTTTTGGACAGTCCGAGTACTCGCTCTGGACCGTTGAACCTTCTAGACGACCCACCTCTCGCTAGTTCATCTGCTTTGTCATTGCCTTCTATTCCCGAGTGTCCAGGAACCCACAGAAGTTCTATCCTGTTGTTCCTGGCGGCGAGCTCTTTGATACTATTCAGGCACTCCATCGTGATTTTGGATGTTATACGATGGGCATCCAATGCTTTTAGAGCAGCCTGGCTGTCTAAGAGAATGTGAATAAGGAGGTTGTGATACCCTCTTCTCATATTCTCTTCAACGCATGCTAGAATAGCATATATTTCTGCCTGGTGTACAGTGGCTTGCCTCCCTAATGGGAGGCTAAAGTCGCTTTGGGCCTTGCCCCAAATACACCAGCACCTACTCCATCATCCGTCTTTGAGCCATCGGTGTACTTAACCAAACCTCTTTTGACTGGTATAAGATCAATGCAGATCCTGTCGTAGATAAAGTAGTTGTACTGATTTTTGCACCTGCATCCTTTTTCTTCTAGGTCTGGACCTCCAACACGGTTTTATTATTTTTAATATTTATTGGACCTAATATACAATATTCGTTTGATTTTGTCACGTAACCTAACCTAACCCTCGTTTCACACTTAGCCGGTTTCGCCGGACAGAGTGATAAAAAATTATAGGAAGCCTTTGAGTTTGCCGACTTTCTGCGTTTTCTACGTATGAAAGGTCTCACAAGACTCCATACACTTTAAAAGCGTTGGTCCGTCGCCCGTATTCTCGGCTTTCGCGTGCTTCCGCTAATGTGAAAAGGCAGTAAGGGTTTAAATAGGGTTTTTGTTTTAGCATTTTTCCTAAGTTTAAAGCAGTTTTAAATATTGGCCAATCATCTGTTAAATTAATTACAATTTTGCTTGTTAGTTAAAATAATAATAATAATAACGAAATAAACATTTTTTTTGGTTTCCAAAAATTATAAAATTATTTGGCTGGATCCTTTTTGCAGATAACTTCTCTATTCATTTTAGAAATATATCGCTTATTAAGAAGAAGGTGCAACTCAAAAAAAAAAAATATTGTGAGCAAAAGCCCATTGATTTGCGCAGAGACGTGAGTAAAAGTTCAGAGATAAATTAATATGACATTTTACATCAGACACTATCGTGTGTGAAAATTTTTAGTTTTCTATCAGTTCTATTACTTGCAAGTACTCATTTGGCCAGGTGATAGTTGCAATTTAAAATTATAATAAACATTCAGAATAAAGTTAGCCACACAAATTTTAAAGGAATGTTATTAGTTTCAATTCTATCAGTTTGTTTACTGACCATGTCTATATTACTGACATTTCCAATAAAAATATTTATATTTTTAAAATTCAGTGGTAAGAAATAAGGGGTTTATGCATTTTTGGAGTAATGATGGTTTTCTCCTTAACCAGCGAGGGGCCGGGTGAATAAAGTTAAACAAATGCTAATACTATAGCAGAGACAAGAATGAGACGAGCAACTAAATGTAAATAAATTATCCGAGAGAGAGATAGCTGCTGGGCCTACCTTGTCTGTCTTCAAGGAAGGTAAACGCAGATGGCGCGTGAGTCGACTTTATCGTTTGCCCGCCAAATTAAAATTATATAGCTGTGCTATTTTTGCCCTTAATGTTAGGTACTTGTTTTTGTTTCCTATTAATATAAAATATTGGGGTTTAGTTCAATAATTACACACACCTAATTAAAAATGTCATTTATTTGGTTTTTGTAAAGATTTTTCTTACAGATAACCATGTCAATATTACCCTAAATTATCTGTTGAAAAGCACAAATTTAATATATACACTGTGATCACTAATAAAAGTCAATATTCAAAGTCCAATTAAAGGTAAAAAACCAAGAGACACACAATAAATCACAGAAAATTTAAACAAACTGTCCAAAATATCAAACAAATATCGAATAACATTTTGGCGTGACTGCCTGCGGCAACGTTTGTCAAGTTAAAAATATTCGATTCATGGTATATTTTCTTTCTCTTAATTAGATGTGAGCCAAAAAGGACATTAAAGTTTACATGCAGAAATTGTAAACAACTTGGCAACCAGGGCAAAGCGATGTTTGCTCCATCTACGATAGCCTGCCACGATGAAAGACAAAGACATATTTATTGGAACTTGCGTTAAACCAGAAAGGGATAAATACAATGGACAAATTGTTAGGACCAGTTACTCGTCTTATTGTTGTCTCTGACTATAGTGTTCGTTTTATTTGTTTCAGGCAATTTTGCATGTTTTATGTTTTATTAATTTAAGTAAAAGCACTTGCTTAGCTTTATTCATCCGACCCGATGTGTACAAGTTCTTAAAAAAAAATATTTAATTGTCAAATTAAAATAATTTAATATCAATTTCTTTACGTTAAATTGTTTACAAAATGTTCGTCTTAATCCTTAAAGATTTTTTGAACTTTGTCAGTAAAAATAAAGACAGTAAATATTTAAAAAAACCTAATATTTAAATTAAATGCCCCAGACACTTCCATCAAAAACAAAATAAAATATTAATAGAATCATGAATCTCGAAGATTAAACCTCTAACAGAATTTGAATTGTAATTTCCATAAGATGTCTAGTAAGACATTAGCTCCGAGACAGTTTTACCGAATCAACTTCGTAATTTCCATTTTCGCTTTAATTAGTTGAATCCTGTTTCGAGTTTATTTTACTTCCTTCGTTTAAAGTTAAGGGGACGTTGAGAGTAACTGAATATTAAAATTTTTAAATTTAATTTAAACTGAATTTTCCCTACATTTTAATATTAATCCTATTGCTAAAGTAATAGAACATTAAAAAAAATAGGATATAGTTTTGGTTTTATATCAGAAATGGCTTATAGACTTTAAACTGTAAATTTATACAGCGTTTCCCATTTTAAATATCAAAACTTTCGCTACCGGGTGGCACCTATTACCGGATGGTGCTTGATCAGACTGGCCATAGGAAATCTTGATATTTTAAATATTGGTTTCGCTTTACATTTTACAATAAAATTGTATAAGATTATTTGGAAGATGTTGATAGGATAATCTAACACACTAAAGTTACAATCATAGACAAGATATTTTGCTCTAAATTCTAATATTTAACCTGATGAAATCTTATATAGTGGTCATAGCATGCGGCGTTCTTCAGCGACACTTCTAGTCAACGCTGGGGCCGATATCACCAACCTTAAACGCCATGGCGGGTGGAAGTCTTCTACCGTGGCAGAAGGATATTTAGAAGATTGCATCTCTAACAAGTTTGAGATTGCAAGACGAATACAGGGTGAAGAGCGCACCAAGGCAAGTACTAGTGCTGAAAGACTTCCTGAAGAACACTCCGCACAATGTAACGTTGTCCAAGATAAATCTAATATAACAATTACTGTTAATATAAACACGAATAAATTGTAGTATAATATATTAGTTGTTTTATGTTATTTTTAATTGTGAAATGTTGGAAGTAATAAAGAATTAGTATAAGTCACTAGTGAGCTAAAGTCTATAATTCACTAGTGAGCTAAAGGGTACTTTAGCTCACTAGTGACTTATAGTACACTTTATATCCTCAAAATCTGATCAATTATGTAGATATATATGTAAGTGTTGGATTCCAAAGAATCTCTGCTTCAAAGCGATGAATGCACATTCTTATCTAAATAGATTAGTTAATAGGCATAACTGCTAGATATTGGAGCAATGAGAAGGGAAATCCTCATGCATCCTCAGGGCATACCCAGTACCCTCAAAAAATTAATGTATGGGCAGGCATTTTAGGAAATAAAGTGATTGGGCCATTATTTATTTATTACATGGAGACATTTATTTGGATATGTTGGAAAATACCATCAATCTGCTTATCACTGAATTCATTGAAAACCAAATCGATGAGAATGGAAACCCTATACTTGATGAGGCTGAAATATATTTCCAGCACGACGATGCTCCTCCTCACTATGTTCTTCCCGTTCGGCAATGGCTAGACGACGAGTTAGTTTAGAGATAAATGGATAGGGCGAAGGGGCCTATAGAATGGCCTGCTAGATCTCCTGATATTTCGCCGGTAGACTTTTTCTATGGGGGGCAGCATTTGCGAAATCTGGCCGCTGTTTGCTCCCCAACCTGAAAGTTTGGATGAGACTTCGTCAACGCATCATCGAAAGCTGCCATGATATTCCACAACATGTTTTGAAAATGTCCGTCAGGAATTTGAATATCGCCTATATCATTGTTTGGCCCAAAACGGGCAGCAT
This sequence comes from Listronotus bonariensis, assembly GCA_014170235.1. Classification (NCBI taxonomy): domain Eukaryota; kingdom Metazoa; phylum Arthropoda; class Insecta; order Coleoptera; family Curculionidae; genus Listronotus; species Listronotus bonariensis. The sequence continues at coordinate 58,481 of JACEGR010003261.1, read as the reverse complement.
TTTGAACACTTATTGAAATAAAAACTGATATTTTCATATTTTTGTTTCCTATCTGAACAAATTAAGATAAACAAAGATTTTTCTAATTTTCTCGAAAATTAATCGACCGATTTTAAAAAATCAAACGTCAAAATAAAAGACTTCGAAGGGCCTTTTAAACCAAGCTATTACTCGTTACCCCTTGCCATTTAAATTTTTAAGGGGATGGCCCTGGGGGCAGAGAGTGAAGAGTGTGAAAGTAGTTTTAGGTTAGACAGTTGTCCCCCTTAGGCAAGCCTTTGACGTATTTTTAAACGTTTTTCTTTTAATCAGTGGTTTTCGAATAAAGTTTCATTTAAAACTTACCATTTTATTATCGAACTCCTATAGTTCCGAAACTATTACAAATTGAATATATCAACTGTAGTATTTTTTTGCAGCGTTTAAGACCAATCTTTCTATTGGTGATTAAATATACAGGGTATTTCATTAAAAAAAAACAGTTTTGCGTTATAACTTCAAAATAAAAGTTTATATAAAAATATAGGTACGCCACTGAATTCTACATAAAAATCACTAAAACTTTTCTATTTATATTTTTTCCAAAACTAATATTAAGCAAGTAACAAGTGCCTAGCCAAAATAACAAAATTTGAAAAACTCTTTCTTCCAAACGATTCAAGTTGGTAATTATTTACTTTCACCACTAAATTTGTTTCAAGAATTAAAATTGAGATTGTGCAATCAGATTTTTTTCCATCTCTTTTAGTTTTGCTTTACCCTAAAGGTCAAAGAAAAGGCGCCACCCCTGTACAGTGCGTCCAATCCAACTTGCCCACATTTTATAGGTTTATACCTTTTTTCTAACTTAAAAAGAATGATCCAAAACCAACAATTAAAGGGTTTACATTTATATTTTGCACCCCACTTCTATCTATAACCAAGAAGGATAGAAAAACATCCCAGTGTAAAAGTTTTATACTTCAAACCACGAAGACTAAAAGCCTAAATACTAACGTACCGTGGGTGTCTTAAGCGAGGTAAGAGGGAGTTTGTTGACACGGGACTTAAATACTTGAAGATTTGGGGGAAAGGAAAGACCTCCGCGGGCAGCAGGTTCCACATTCTAGAAACTCTAGGGATAAAAGAACAAACAAAGTGGGAAGTTCGGGGTCTGTCCAGTTGGACCGTATAGGGATGCATACGCGCGGAACCACGAGTTTCTCTGTTGGGAACCGTGAGTGGAGGAACTATACTGGACAATTCTTCAGAGCAGAAGCCATGGAAGTACCTATAAAAAAGCGATAGATCCCCCACAGCCCGACGATGGGCAAGAGATGGAAGCCTTTCTGTAAGTGAAGGATCATTAATGAGACGAATAGCTCTTCTTTGAATAGAATCCAGAATGCTTAGGGTTGTGGGGGAAGCCATGCCCCAGATATGAGAACAATACTCTAAGGGAGGTCGGATTTGGGACACATATAAAGTGTATAAATTAGAAGGGGAAAAATACTTTTTGGCTCGAAAGAGAAATCCAAGCTTTTTGAAGCTGCCGTGGCTATAGATACAATGTGTTTATGCCAGTTAAGGTTACTTTCAAATGTGACGCCCACAAGATTGAAGGTGTCTTTGCTCTGTAAAACTTGGCCGCTCATTAGTAGAGGATGAGTATTTGGTGACTCTTTTCGCGACAAGGAACATGATTGTGTTTTGGATGCATTAAAGTGGACGAGATTTTTGGCGCCCCAATCCAATATTAAATTAAGATCCTGCGAAAGAGATATCTGCATCGCTCTGCGTTTGTTTTCCAAATCAGGTTTAGTGATGGGTTTAGGAACCTGAAAACTGGAGTGAAGGGTACTATCGTCGGCGAAACTATGAATGGAATTAGTTGTGGACGAGAGAAGGTCGTTGATATGAAGAAGAAATAATGTTGGTGCCAGAACTGAGCCCTGAGGCACTCCAGCATTAACTTGGTGAAAGCTTGAAGAATGGCCGTCCACAATAACTGATATACGTCGATCAGAGAGATAGCTAGAGAGCCAAGTACAGAGTTTAGTTGAAATACCATAGGAGGGAAGTTTATTAAGAAGTGCGGCATGCCAGACCTGGTCAAAAGCTTTGGATATATCAAGAGCAACGATCTGGGACTCACCTAGAAACTCAAGAGACTTATTCCAGCAGTGTGATACGAAGGAAAGAAGATCCGCTGTAGATCTTTTGTGGCGAAATCCATACTGCCTGTCGTGCAAAATTTTGTGTTTTTCTAAATACTTAAGAATTTGTGAATTAATTAATTTTTCCATTACTTTACAAAGAACTGAGAGAATTGAAATTGGTCTATAGTTAGATGGAAGAGATTTAGATCCTTTCTTGGGAATAGGTTGAACACGTGCAGCTTTCCAGCTCTCCGGAAAGATACCTGTGTCGTAAGAAATTCGAAAGAGCCGAGTTAAAATTGGTGCAAGTTCTGGAGCACATTTTTTAAAAACGACCGCTGGTATGCCGTCCAGCCCAGACGATTTCTTGGTGTTAAGGGAAGAAAGGATACGCTTAATGTGTTTTACCTTAAAATAATATCGGACATTTTATGAGGAACCGGGGTAACCGCTGGAATTGGATGATTTACGGGAGGGTCAAGGGTTGAATTGGCAGCAAATTGTTTAGCAAATAGTTCTGCCTTTCCTTTAGCGGTAGAAATAATTTCATCTTCCAAAGTTAGTGGTGGAAAGAACTGGTACAAAAATTCCTACTTATGTTTTTCGCAAAGGACCAAAAAGATTTGCTGCCATTTGAGCAAGAAAGAACTTTGTTTTTAATACGATTGTCGAAGGAGTCTTTGGCTTCAGAAATTGTTTGACTGTAGTAGTTTCTTGCTTCAATGCTGGCCTGTCGGTTTTCTGGACTAGGATCCTGTAGAAACTTCTTGTGAGCCTGAACTTTTAAATTCTAGCTTTATCACAAGATTTGGAAAACCAGGGAGGTTTGTTATTGGATTGTTTGGGGTTCTTGATGGTGTGTGGAATACTAGGTTTCAATGCCCAATTGAATTGATTCGGTTAGTTGATTGCACACATTTTAGAAGGATCACGAGAAGAAAAGCAGATGGAATCCCAGGGATAGGTGGCATAAAGAAGTAATGCTTTTTAAAAATCCTTTTAATGGTGACATAATATACAGGACTTTTCATTAAAAAAATTACCTCCTCATTTTTTTTGAGTTTTTAATGTTCATTTGTTTTTTTATGCTTAAAAGATAATAGACAAAAAAGTATAAAAATTTTTATACAGGACGTTTTTTTCTTTCCTTCTTGGTTAGAGTTAAAAGTGGGTTTTCTGTTATAAAGATTACACAAAACCGTTTTTATTAACAAAATATGTATATTGACATAACATACTTTTTTCAATAAGACACCCTGTATATTTTACTACCATTAAATAATACCACATTTGATATATCTACCTTTAATAGTTTCGGTAATATGCCTATTTAAAAAATTATATATAATTTCCACTATAACTACCTTCAGGACTAAGCTTAGACTGTAGATATAATGGAAATTTAATATATTATTTTTTGAATTTTTATGGTCATATTTCAGCAATTGTTAAAGATATATATATTAAATGTAGTATTTTTGTAAAGCTCGTTAAAAGACCTTTCTAATAGTGGTATATTGTATAGCGTGTCCCGTTTAAAAAAGTATGTTATCTCAATATATTCTGTTAAAAAATAGTTTTGTGTAATTTTCATAACAGAGAAAAAACTTGATAATTCAGTGTACAAGTTGGTTTTTGAACCATTTTTTTAAATTAAGAAACAAAAAAGTTATAGACATTTAAAATATGGACAAGTTAAATCGGACGCACTGTACATTAAGCTTTATTAATGAACTAATTTAAAATAGGTTTCACAAAGTTAAACATGTATCATAATTAGTAAAAAGTAGTATTTATTAGCCCCCTTTATTAAATTATTAATTACAAAACCGCAATTTAAACTTACACATGGTCTACTTTTCTTAAAGCAATTTTTTTAACTTACCTCTGCAGGTGGATCAGCATGAATAACGCAATCTAATTTGGCTTCAAGCCCTTCGCCTGAATTGACCCAAGACCGCAACACGCTGACTTCAGGTGGATCTATAATTTAATTAACTAATATTAGAGGCAAAAGTAATATAACTCCTTTTATAACTTTTTCAGGTCTTTTTTCATACATACAGGGTGTTTTATAACTACGATACGAAACTTAAGGGGGTGATTAAAGTAATTTTTCCAAAGTGAAAGACACTTGAGGCCCTTTGTCATTGACTTCTGGTGGTAAATAAATAGGGTAAAATACACAGATTAGTGGGTTGTACGATTTCTTTGTGATTTTGAACACCCAATATCATCAGAACAAAGAATCCGCGGACCCATGTATATGTATTCATTTTTTGTCTTTAAATCATAAAAAAAATTGGTACTTTAAAGTTTGGCAGCGTACTTTGCTAACATCCTGTATATTAAAGTAGGTACTTACATAATACGTGCAATTTAATTTCTCCTGTAACTGGCTGACCAATACCGTTAGATGCTGTACATTGGTAAGTTCCTCCATCTTGTCTTTGCACTTCGTTAATATTGAGCAAATAACCAGTTTCTACTTGTAGTCCTGATGGTAATAATCCATCCTTAAAATGAAACAAATCTTTATTAGGATACGACTTTTTTCACTAAGTATTAGAGAGATATGGGTGGTGCTGTAACGTCATGCGGTACTAACGTAAGCACTATTATGACAGTTAGATTATGCGCTATTCGGTTTTTACCGTCGCTGGTAGTACTAACGTTACCGCATGGAGTAATTTGCGGGCTGATAATGCCGCGTGCTATTTAAAATAGCGAATAGAATTGCCATGCGCACAATATTTTTCTTTGTTTATTTTTTGGGGTTATATTATTTATTTCAAAGATTTCTACAAATATTTTTGTAACAGAGCCACAGAGTAAAGTTAAACTACTAATCTTTGGTAAAGTCTTGCTTTTTTATTTTTGGATAAATGTTGCAGGTGGAAAAGAAACGAAGAGGTTAAGATTGTCGGCCGACAATGACCTGGCTTTCTGAGAGAATGTCTTAGTCAAAATTCATCTGGAAAAGTGGGAAAATTTACAGTAAAATGTGTTTGAAATAAGGGGAAAAACTTTAGTATTCGCACATTAAAGGATCATTTGCTTTTTAATTTTGTAAATTCGCAGACAGGTGTAATTAACCGTTCGTAATACGGCGTCTTCCATATCTCTAAAAACAAACACTAAATACCGTATGCTGTATTTAAATAGCGCCTTACGTAAATAACGAACGTAGGCGGTAACCAAAGTACCCATATCTCTCTATTTACATCATTTTAATCGCCCTCAATCATAATTAAATGGGCAAGATGGAAAAGGGTCTAAGTAGAAATTTTGTAATTCTAAAATATTTGACTTTAGGGTCAGTTTTCTTTTACAAAATCTGTAATAATGTTTTTGAAATAACTTCCATATCTATATTAAAGAATAACGTATTAAAATTTTATTACTGTCAAATAAAGTTGAGCTTTAACTATCCAAATTTGCACTTAACACATTTTAAAGCAAATATACCCTTAGCCATGTACACCTAATGTTGCGTTCAGACTTGCAACAATTCCCCGCGGCCGAATAGCGCGCCACATAGCCCCATATAGCGCGGGCGTGGACGGAATTCACGTCGTTCCAAGGGCTTAGCGAATGATTCCGCGGTGATTTAGAGCTGGTCAGATTTTTGCATCAAAAGAACGCACAAATAGGTTGATTTGTTTGGACGAATGTTTGGCGAATTATTGCAAGTCTGGACGCAGCTTAAGGTAGCAAGTTTTTGGTGTAGATAGATTGGATTTTATTACTTTTCTTCAAATTTTCGCGAAAATTGCAGGATTTTTGATAATAATGCCAAAATTTGCATTTTTTTGGTTATGCCCGCCAAATTATTTAAAACGCCACATAGTCCGATGACGTAGTTGGAGTGTGCCTACGTCACACAAGATACAAGCTACGACATCTCTTTTCTATTGCTTGTTTCTTTGTTGGAATATTTATTTACCGTGAGGTTTTTTACGTAAGCACTGGGAACATTGTGAAGTTGATTGAACTCGCAAATTGTGAAATAAATTTTAATTAAGTTTAAAAATGTTTTATCAAAATTTTAACATTTTTGGGTTGATGACGTATTTAACTATTAATTAAAATAGTTTTTTTATCATTTTTGAATTGTAAGTTAACAAGGAACAGAAGAACGTCAAAAATTGTTAATAAAAGACGACATTAACTAAACTAAGACAAATTTTATGTAGGTTTTACAAGCCTCTTTTTATTTTTATTTCAATAGATATTTATGTAAACACAAAAACTTAGCGCAGAGAGGGGCATACAGAATAACTGGCCAAATGATCAAAACAAGTAAAAATATACAGGGTGTTTCTAAACAAATGCAAAAATTTTAGGGGGTGATTCCTTGTACATAAATTGCGAAAAAAATCCTTTTTATTTTTTATTTCAAAAACGAAAAAGCACTTGAATGAAAAAATTCTAGGGAAGTACTTCTATTATAAAAATACACTTTATGCATATTTTTAAGCTTTTTAGGATTAATGAAAGTGTTGGAAATAGACAACCCCATCCTTCTTGTTAACCAAATTTAAAGAGGTACTTACGGAATGAGCTGGAAAAATAGATTTAAAATGAGAAAGTTGTCCCAAATCAGAAAAAAAGTTTTTGTTATTAAATTTATTTAAAAGATGTTATTATTTTTAAAACCCTACATTTTGGGTAAAAATTTGCTGATAAAACTAATCTTATTTTATTCGTAGAATCCAAAAATGGATTCTTATATAAAAAGTTTCATTTAAAATGGGTAGGTAAATTTTAGTTTCTTAACAATTCTGTATACTTTCTGGTAAAAAAATAATTCTGGCTGGTGGCAAAGTGTATATTTTAGAAAATTATCATAATATACAAAATTTTAAATAATTTAAGGTAGATTTTATTTAAATTTTATTTTAATTATTTTTTTCTAATAGCTGTAAATATCTTAAAAACCTAACATTTTTGCTGTAGGTATCGTTGATAAAATTTGCGTTATTTTCATTTGTACAATTTAAAAATGAGTTATTATTCGGGCTGTTTCAATAAAAACAAATAGATTTAATATGAATTTCTGTGCTCTATAGAATACCCTGTAAAATTTTTATAAATTTTTTAATAAACCATTTTTCTAAGACCGATGACAGGTGCACAGTGCACCACTTCGTATTTTTATAAAAAAAAATCTAAAAAAACTTTAATTAAAAAGTATTGTATCCCATAAACAAGAAAATGAGAAATAGTAGGGAATTTAAAAACGTTTTCATCTCAATTTTCTTAAACCTCAATTTTAAATTCAGATGGCTGCGAGATATATCTTTCTTTTCGACTATAAACCCGGATAAGGGCATTTAACTTAGATAGCTCCATTTAAAAGGGAAATGCGACAAGTTTGGCAACTCAAGTAGATTTAATTGTTTTGTAGAGTTTTATAACTATAATAACTTTATTAAGTTAAAATTTAAATATGTAATAAAAATTATGATAAAGAATTACAGTTTAAAGTTACTTAAACAATTAAAAACCATAACATTTGGTTTTTAAACTAAATGTCACAACTGAGAATTTTGAATACTATTTACACACATCGATCAACCTTTGCTTAATCTAATTCATTTTTAAAATTTATGTTTGGATTACTTTTGATTCGGTAAAACGCTTTAAAAACACAAACGTTTGCTCACAATTCGTTGAAAATGCACGAAAAAAAAAACCGCAGTCAGGCCGTGAGGATACCGTGATTGGGTACTATAAAAAATAAAAGAGAACTACTGCTTGAACATTCTTATAGCGCTATAATATTTTTTATCTATCATAAACCCATCAAATTATATGGATTTTTAAAACAGATATAAATCATAATATACATCTATTAACAAAATATTGTTCATATATTATAACAGAACTAGAGGTTATACTAGAGTTGGTGTTAAACAGAGAGAAGAGAAAGTTAACAATGTGTCTTTATATATCGGAGTTTTACTTGGGAATACTTTTACTATTATAGAGATTATACTAGAGTTGCTGTTTAACAGACAGAAAAATTAACACTGTAAGCTTTCAATAAAGGGGTAACATGACACTCCAAAATTAGGTGTACCACTTTTCAAACTGATTTTAGGGTGGTGAAAAAGTGAAAAAAAAGGACCGTGAGCTGAGCATGACCTGAGCTATAGTGTGCAGTAACCCTTAAAAATCTAAAGATTGTTAAAAGGTCATAGCCTAATATTGAAATATTTTATTTTGGAATTTGCAAAACAAAGTAGATTTCTTGTTTTGGTCTCCCTCCCCCACCCTAGGAAAATCTAAGTTTTAGAAGCGATTCCTCTATTCGTATTTTTTCGTAAATTTGATAAAATTTTATGTTGAAAAATCCCAAATTTTGCAAAATTATCTGTATTTAAAAAAAAACCATTGCCAGTTAAAATATTTTTATATTTATATTTTTTTATGCAAGATTTTCAGATGCCCCTAGTTATAAGAGAAGGTAAGTTATTTTTGCGAAATTTTACGAAAAAAAATACAAATAGAGAAAACAAAAATTTACTTCGCAAATTTCAAAATAAAAATTTTCTTTGCCAAAGTGTTTATTTTAGCATTAATAGCATCTGATATAAATTTTGTGTGGGACCTATGTCTAAAGTGTCTACACGTCCCGATTTCGGCGGGACAGTCCCGCTTTTTGGAGGTTTGTCCCGAGTCCCGCCGATTTGGAAAAATGTTCCGATTTTTTGAAAAATTCCGGACACGTGGTGGGAGACCTTGGGAGATAAATAATAATAATTCCCCATTAAAAGTGAGAAACTTTTATTGTTTTTGCTTTTCAAAAAATTTAGGAAATAAACCAAAAACATGTGTCTTATTTTTCTTGATTCGATTTCCGTTATTAAAAATGTAGTCACATTATCCATGTCTCAGTTTTAAGATAAATTATAAACTAAACTTAAAAATCCTAGCGACGCCCATGAGCGTAGCGCATCCACAGTAAATATTATGATAAAAATTTCAAGTGCCTAGCGATTTTATTATTTTTCTGATCAATACCCCAGATTGATGAGAAGATTGGTGCGATCTAGTAGCTGGGACTTACCGAATTATTTTTAGCTTTAGTACAATAAAATTGTTTAACATCTTTTTGTTTACATTACACGTGCTTCATAACATATATAGCCACCCCACTACAATTGATGCTCGTATTTACTGAATGCGATTTCAGTAGGGCATCAACGGCAGGATATAATATCCTACCGCTGGACAATGAAACTTGTCTAATAAGTAGAGGCTTGTTTTCTATGCTATTCACCACGACTCGATACAGCCTCACTGATGAGTTCCTGTAAGGCAGGCGAAACCGGTCTGGGGAGAGAGTCGTGGTGGATAGCATAGAAAAAGCAGGATGTTTTCTCTTAACTGTCTTGAAAGGGAGTAAATACTTTGTATAATACACCAAGACAGAGGGAATTTTCCTTGTGCTTCATAACATATAAATATATGTATACAATGAGCAATGCATTTTTGGTATATCGACCGGCAATAGAATAACAAAACAAGCACTATTAGTCACGCCTGTTTACATGCTAGTATTTAGTTAGATTGTCTCTTTTCCTCATTGCCCTGTGTGGTATATTATTTAACTGAACCTGTATACATATATATATCTATATATATATATATATATATATATATATATATATATATATATATATATATATATATATATATATATATATATATATATATGCTTCAATTTTTTTTAATAAACAAAGTTAACAAAAGTAATTATATATATACAGGTGAATTCTTTGTTAATTTGTCAAGCTTTCGAAAACAGGTGCTTCCTTCCTCAGGACATCGATGTGAATTTCTTAATTAGACAGGAGATTTAAATCTGAACATGGCAGAAACATCTTAATCAAAGGTTAGACATGAGGTGTTAGTTTACTTAATTTTCAAATTAAATACTCTAATTACATGGGGAAAATCTTATGAAAAACAAATTTCTTTGTTACATGGCTGGAAAAAAAACCCACAAATGTAACGGTCTTAAACGTCAGGTGGTGGCATATTTTTTCTTAACTAGTCAGTCACGACTACTCCTGTTTATATATATATATATATATATATATATATATATATATATATATATATATATATATATATATAATATATAATATATAACATATATATATATATATATTTTATATTTATAAAAGCAATCTTTTCTGGGCGGTCTTACCCGATAACTCAATTTTTTCTTTAAAATTATAACTTTTTAAAAACCTTACATCTTGATATATTAATGAGTCAAAATAATACTTACGTATCGTAGTCACAATTGAATTTTCACAGAAGATAAAATACATAAACCTGCATTCAAAACGTTTTTCGGCGAGTGAAGGATTAAAAGCTGTTTCGCGGAACGCAAATCAGCTAAGTTAACATTTTAATTTAATGTTTGGATTGAGTCATAGATATCTGACCGATTAGAGGTTGCATTTAGAAATTATGACGGTAAATGTGGTTACCCGCTGGGCAAGGCTTTCCGGACCTCCCTAGCCAAAATTAACATTTTTTGCAGCACCTTTTTTTTATTAAAAAAAAACCTCATTAGAAAATAAATGGAAGTCATCCAAGACATTACTCAATCGATGAAAATCTAGTAAATCGAAAAGTCGGATAACAAATGGGCAGACATTCGAGAAACAATGTGAATCCGATTATGTTAATATGTTTTCATCTCAGTCTGCTGAAACTCAATTCTCAATTTAAATGGCAGCGAGTTATCTTTCCCTCCGAGTATAGACCTGGATGAGGGCATTTATCCTATATAGTTTAAGTAAGATAAAAATGTGTTATGGGCGAAATATATAGATTTTTAAAAATTTTAAGATTTTTTATTTTCTAGACTATTTTATTCTTTTTTAGATCTTTTATACAGTGTGTCTACGTAAGTTTGCATTAAAGAAAACTTTAAAAATAATTTTACAAAAAGAGGTATTTTTGATAAAAAGTACTACATGATCCAAAACCTAAAAGGCAAACATCAACTATCAGATTGTATCAGTCCTCTACGTGGTTTGGCCAAAAATGTATTTTTAGCTATGATAGTAAACCACCTTTGACAGGTCTGTAGAGACTACAAAAACAAAAGAATGTCATATTGTGACGTATAATTTTGAAATATACATAGGGCCACTTTACGTCACTGGGGCATATGTACCATATGGAACTATCTTTTGGACCATAAGACCAGTGGACAATAAAACTATCTTTTCTTTCACCATAAGACTACAGGAACTATTTGACTAACTAAATTTAGTACGGGCATACCCCCACTAGGGGTAGCCCGTACGGAAGCTTAACTAACACTTTAACTTTATACTTGACTTCACTTTTACTGCCTACTTCTTATCTAATATTTTCTAATTGTTTCTTCTTATTTTCTTACCTGTTTATATACAAAGTTGAACACGGTTTTTTGATGACTTAGAACGTTTACGACCTTTTTTTTTTTTTACGTTACGACCTTGCCCGTTCGACCTAGAAATATACCTTGCCGGTTCGAGGTCTAAGCTTGGACATTATTTTAAATTGTTTTATTTTTTACTTTAAGATGTATTTTTCCATTATCGAAATAACTAAATAAATATTAAAATTATTAAAATTTACATACTTCCTATACAGGGTGTTCACAATATCTATTTATCCGTAACTACTTAATCCAAAATTTACAATTTTACTGCATTTATAGCACTCTAAAATAAAGTAAAAATAAATCTGTTGTCTCATTTAAAAAGATACACTGAAAAAAATGATATCTTAAAACAAAAGCCTTAGATTTAATTTGAGAGAATTGTGACTTTCATATGTGTTAAAGAAATATGATCTCAAACAGAAAAAAATATGTTTTCAGCTTTGCGTACTAAATTCAAAAGAAGGCGCTTTTGTAATAAAAATAACCTTATTTTATTTAGTGACCCCAATGGGTCTACATTAAAGAACGATGTATTCTGTTAAAAACATCGAGCGCTTTCCCACTGAGAGATTCTTTCTTTAAGACAAGATAGTAAATACCACAGACCGAAATAAAATTTAATTTAATTAAGATAATTATATTAAATAAACAACTAGTTCTCTATTTGATAGTTAAGAGAGGAATTCCTGCTTATCATGTCATTCACCGAGACCTCTCTTCTCCATCGATGATGCGTTTTGCCGAACCTCATAGGACTTATCAAACTGGCTGTCCGGGGTCCAAGTTGAATAATACGAATAACAAGTGTATCTTATAAAAAAAACTTTCGTTGTTCGACGGTAGGATATAATCGTACCGTTGATACCGTACTAAAAAGCATAATTCAGTGAATACTTATATTAAAGAAATAGGTTCTTTGACATAAAGGTTAAAGATTTTGGTATAGGTTCTTAAAATAAGAACCTATTATTTTAAAGAAAATTCATTAATATTTTGATAGAAACATTTAATATTTCTTTTGTTTAAAATCTTAAAACTTATATTTAAGATATTTAAGAGCTTAAATCATAAATCTTTAGGTTCTCATTTCTTGATTCAGATGTTCTCAAAATAATACTAAGGATATTTTAATTTAAAGAATTTCTTTTACATTAAAGACATAAATTAAAGTATTTTTTCTCCCAGTTTAAGAGCGAGTATTATTTTAAAGTAAGAAATAAATCTTGGTTTAAAAGCACAATTATTCAAATAGAATGCATATTTTTAAAACCTTGCATTTTCTTAAAACAAGACATTTTTTTTGTGTTTACTAAGGTCATTACCAGCTAAACCAAAAGTGAAAGGAATCAATTAACCACGTGAAACAATTCACATTTATATGTTGTACCTATGTACAGAATGGCGCCTTTTCGTTGACCTTGCAGGGTATAGCAAAAACTAAAAGAGATCCCTGGGCCAGTAATGAAAATAGAACACTTTTAAAACCTTTTAAGGGGTTTCTTTTGACGAGTGTACCGTGATTATTCACATCACCATATTTGGAAGCGGCGCTTTAACCCAGCCTGTCAATGTCAAATGTATCGGGTGTTGGGCTGGGCGATGGCGTCACTTTTTAGTCGAACAATTTTACCAGAATGTTTTTCATGCAATTTTTAAACTTTTTTTGGAGATACAAAATAACATTTGTGGTGAAACCACCACGCTGTATAAAAGGTGCTGTGAAATGCAAAACTGCAAGTTTCAGTGCTTGGACAACGTTGATGAGACAGGGAAAACGATGGGTTTAACATCTAATAACCCAACAGCTACGGTAGTCTGGTATTAAGGCATAGACCTTCGTGGGATGGTCAAAAAGATAAAGATAAACAAAATTACTATATAAAAGCACTTACCCTTTTAGACCACTGGACGGTTGGGCTGGGGTTACCATTACCCTTACACTCAAAAGATACTGGACCTCCTTTTCTGGTAACCACTTGTCCACTGGGAGGCATTATTTGTATGCTGGGTGGCACTAAAACAAACAATAATATTGTGTTGGTTAAACTAAGTCGTTATTAATTTACTTGTAATTAAGTTGTAAATAGTTTTTAAATTTGTATTTATTTTTATAGAATATTTATTTTTACGAAAATATTTTTTTTTTTTTTTTAAGAATACGGAATAACAAAAGTCTCTCTTATAGGATGTCCCTTATACAATAACTGACCATTTTTAACACGCTTTTATTAACTTGGGTTGTAACTATCTATCCATCTATCTATCCATCTATGAATGTAACGGAATCTTTGAGCCTAATTTTAACCAACTTCCAGCTATTCGATTTCTTTGAAACTTTGCACACGTATTAAGGACCCATGACAATGCAATAATCTGCAAACAGTATCCCGTTATCCTGGTTTGGATCGCCAGGAAAAAAAATCCATTATATTATTATAACCACTGCTTGATACCACCAAGTGTCATCTGTCACCTGTACGTCCCAGTGGTACCAACCACTGGCCATTTGAAGAGTTCGATCTGAATCGATTTTACTCAAATTTTATATTAGGTTATTTTCAGAAAGTCCATCTGAAAAACTTTGCTACTCTTGACAAAATGGCGAAAAATTTTTTTAGTGGGTTGCCATCTGTTGGCAACATTCCAAACTTTTATACATACATAAATGCATATCGAACTAAAAATGAAAAATAAATAATAGTTTAAAAAAACTAAAAAACACGCTTTTATATGCAACCGAACTAAAAATTAGAAAATAATTTTTCATTAAAAAAAATATTGTCACATCATAGTAAAAAGCGTGGGGTGCATTTTACTATTTTTTCATAACTTTTCCATCATAGATATTGGCAAATATAATAATTATAACATTTAATATATTAAGCACCCCACGCTTTTTACTATGATGTGACAATATTTTTTTAATGAAAAATTATTTTCTAATTTTAGTTCGGTTGCATATAAAAGCGTGTTTTTAGTTTTTAAACTATTATTTATTGGACTTATTTTGTTGCCCAGTTTTTAAAAAATCAAATAAAACTTCTTATGGTGGCCTTAATTGGAAAAGGTACCTTACTGCAAATTAAAAAAAAATACAGATATAGTTAAGTCTATGCATTGACACATTGTATATACCGCCACTTTTTATACTAACCCAGTATCAGCAGCAATTTGGTGGGTCAACCCGCACCATTGTTAAATATACTAACTTTTTTTAATTGTTGATTATTACAGTCTATAAAATCACTTTAACCTATAATTTGTTTTTATATTTTATATATACTCTCACTAAAAATAGATTATTTAAACGTATGGTGCGGGTTGACCTACCAAATTGGCCATCACCAGCAGCTGCTGCGCTGGTATACCCACTGATCTCGATGGATTGCCAATGTTATAACCTGCGCGAAATAAAAGTTACATTTCATGGGCGAAAAAACCGGTCTGTGCGCAAGCCAGTTGAGGGTAAACGCAACTGGCGCCAAACAAACTATCGGTATTATCGGAAAGAACTTGTCGACGGTGCCCTGGTTTTCTGTTCGAAGTACGGTAGCTAATGAGCGTCACGGTCAGACCGCAAACGGAGGGTACGGGGTGCCGGTGTTTGTATTTTGCCACGACTTTTAAGTGCGCATGTTCGTCCACCCATTCTGCGCGAGGTCGTAAAAATCCGAAAAATGCATCTTGCCACTGCGGATCTAAATGTAGGTTATCTATGGGTATACCACTTACTACTACACTACTCTTTTAGACAGCGTCTCTTCGGAAAATCTTACCAAATGGAAAACTTTTTAATTGTGAACTTTACGAAAAAAGTGCCTGCTTGGTGAGAAAATACTCCGCAAAAATATTTTTATGTTAGATGTACAGGGTGGCTTAAAAGAGACTTGTTAACAAATTAATATACAGGGTATTTCATAATTACGGCACTAAACTTTAGAAGGTATATTTTCATTTCTTTCATCAAGCAGCACTTTTTTTTATAAATTTATTTATTTATTAGATATTTTTGTCCCAAGGGCGTAAAATAGCACTTTTACGCCCACGGCAATTAGCTGTAGGCGTAAAAGTGCTTTACGCCAGAGGTTGAAACAATATTTTTGTACTACAGAAATTAATATACAAGCATTCTCTGTAGTTAGGAGAAAATTTGCTAGCTTTTAATGTTTCAAATTGTAATCAGTATACTTTTAACATATAATTAATTAAATAAATTGTGGTTTTTCAAAAAAATTGGGCATTATTTAATTTTCTTATGGATTTATAAATTTATAAATGCGGGCGTTTTTGATATTTTTTGCCCTAGGGTGTAAAGTGCAATTTTACGCCCTCAAATGGGAGCGTAAAATTGTATTTTACGCCCGGTCGTACAAAAAGTTTTTATTTGGTAAGAACTTCCGAAACTGTATTGTGTATTGTGTACTGTATTGAGGATGAATGTCATTTAGAAAGAAGTTCTTAATAAGCTTCCCTCCTATGGTCTTTTAACTAAACTCTGTACTTGGCTCTCTAGTTATCTATCTGATGGACGTATATCAGTTATTGTGAACGGCCATTCTTCAAGCTTTCACCAAGTAAATGCTGGAGTCCCTCAGGGCTCAGTTCTGGCACCAACATTGTTCCTTCTTCACATCAACGACCTTCTCTCGTCCACAACTAATTCCATTCATAGTTTCGCCGACGATAGTACCCTTCACTCCAGTTTTCAGGTTCCTAAACCCATCACTAAACCTGACTTGGAAAACAAACGCAGAGCGATGCAGATATCTCTTTCGCAGGATCTTAACTTAATATTGGATTGGGGCGCCAAAAATCTCGTCCATTTTAATGCATGCAATACACAATCATGTTCCTTGTCGCGAAAAGAGTCATCAAATACTCATCCTCTACTTATGAGCGGCCAAGTTTTACAGAACAAAGACACCATCAATCTTGTTGGCGTCACATTTGAAAGTACCCTAACTGGCATAAACACATTTTATCTATAGCCACGGCAGCTACAAAAAGCTTGGATTTCTCCTTCGAGCCAAAAAGTATTTTTCCCCTTCTAATTTATACACTTTATATGTGTCCCAAATCCGACCTCACTTAGAATATTGTTCCCATATCTGGGTCATGGCGTCCCCCACAACCCTAAGCATTCTTGATTCTATTCAAAGAGTAGCTATTCGTCTTATTAATCCTTTACTTACAAAAAGGCTTTCCTCTCTTGCCCATCGTCGGGCTGTGGGGGATTTATCGCTTTTTATAGGTACTTTCATGCCTTCTGCTCTGAAGAATTGTCCAGTATAGTTCCTCCACTCACGGTTCCCAACAGAGAAACCTCGTGGTTCCGCCCGTATGCATCCCTATACAGTCCAATTGGACAGGCCCCGAACTTCCCACTTTGTTCGTTCTTTTATCCCTAGAGTTACTAGATTGTGAAAACCTGCTGCCCGCGGAAATCTTTCCTTCCCCGCCAAAACTTCAAGTATTTAAGTCCCGTGTCAAGAAACTCCCTCTTACCTCGCTTAAGAACACCCACGGTACGTTGGTATTAAGCTTTAGCCTTCGTGGTTTGTCCAAAGAAAAAAGTTTCAATTTATAATTAAATCCAATAATTTTCGTTTACCATCAAATTTTTAAGAAAACCAAATTTATTACTTAATAATAAATCTTTAAGATAACATGACGTAGTAAATTGATATCCAGCCAAAACCTTACTGGTAAAGCCAGTTGCCATTCGCAGATGCTTTATAAATGCATTTCTTTTTAAATTAACAGAAACCAGAGTTACTCGAAATTACTTCATAAACTTAAATTAACTTTATAAAAGTTTGTTTACTGTTCTGCACTTTGTATACCATTGCCCCAATAAAAAAAACGTTTTTAAAGTTAATTTATTTTCGTAAACTTATTTAATATTTTATCCACTTTTAAATTTTTTGTTTGTAAATGTTTGTTTTTTTGGTTCGCAATATTTACATGCCGAGTTGCCAATATAAAAAAAAGACTGCAAACAGGGGCGGCTGGCCTGCTGCCAGAAAATAAATACCATGTTTTTATAAATTATTAAAGGTACGCGCACATACAACGGCATCGGATGGACGGTACGAATCGGAATAAAATAGTCTCAGCGAAATTACAGTAATTTTTTTAAAAAGCGCATTTATAAGCGGACGTAAAGCACCGGATTTAAAAAAATCGGTAGAATATAGCATCTTGAATTAAAATCTGGCGATAATGTTTTATGTTATGTGCTATACAGATCAAAGAATAAGGAAAAATTACGTTTTCGGGAGAGTCTTTAAGCCAATTCTGAGTTACGGAATTTAACCCAGAGGTTTCCACTTCGGGTGAAAAGGCCCTGAGTTTCAAGATTCACCCATGGCTCGCATGTGTGCATGTCATTTAATTTCACTAAGACTTTTTTCCTATCCGTACCCTTCGTCCGTACTGCCGTCCTAAGTCAAAAGACGCATCTCAGTATTTCAACTTTGCGTAGGAAATTGAGATGCTCTTTGTTTGACCTCCGGACAGTGCGGACGTGCGTAGAGGACTACAAAGTTCTTCCCGGAGTGGCGGCTAGAGGTGTCGTACGAACGTTTTTTACCTTCGGGGATCAAGGAAAGATTCACGCTAAATTGACGGCATCTTTCTTCTGGATCTAAGCGCTGTGAGCGAAAATTCCTATAAACTGATGGTATCCTGTTTGGTGGTGAACACGAGGTATTTCTCAAATGGCGGGAAATGGATGGGCGTGCCATGGGAACTGTCAGTAGTGAAAGTGAAGGTTATACGTAACACCAATAGCAGATCTTGGTTTGACAGCCGACAATTTATGCATTGCATCGATTGTTGAATTATTTTTGTTTTCTTGTTGGAATTTCTGGGAGCTACGAGCTCGATTATCCAGATTTTCCGCCGACAAAGCCCTGGAAAGCATTGTCCGGAAGGGGGAGAGTGGTGGATTGGACCTGAAGGGACCAAAACCAAGAAAAAAATAGGGAGAGAGAGAGAGAGAAATTGAGATGTTTCGAATCCGATTAGGATTCTATGTTTTTTTGAGATGCGTCTAATTTTGTTATCAACTTTTAGGCACTATGTAGTTAAAATGCTTCTTTTTGCTAAGGGAATAAGTTAAACATAGTATCTAGCGTCCTTAAGAGCCATAACATATAACTCGAGAATATATCGAGATGTGTCTTTTGGCTTATGACAGCAACGTAGCCGTCGTATGTACGCGTAGCTAAGTCACATTTGGTTACACATGAGATGTACATACACCCTACGTCTTACATCTGACAAAAATTTTTGCATTAAAATAAATGTAATATACTACTAATATAAATTTGTATTTTAGTTATTTTTATCCATTAGGTTGTCTTGTTAATAAATGTATATATTACTAGATTATTTTTTTGTCTGAGAAGGCATTTGACGTTGATTAATTTGACTGTCATTAATTTAAACCAAAGCCGCCTATGTTAAAAAGTAAATAATTGCATGTTTTCATGCTGTTTATAAAAATACTATTGACTATATTATATTTTTAGAAAGCTCTTAGTGTGGCAAATAATATGACGATAAAAATATAGGTGTTCCATTTAAAAAGTGCAACTTTGACTTATATCTCAAAAAAAGTAAATCCCAGAAAAATTTAAGTACGCCACTGTATTCTGCCTAAAAGTTCTATAGGGGCCCGTTTTTATCTTTTCGATAAGTTATCAGATACCTGAGATACGAAGGGTAACCGAAAATACATTATTTTTAAAGTTACCTTGCAGCGAAGAAACTAAGGGGCTAAGAAAAATCGTTTGCGGCATCTTTCGTTTGACAAGGGGGCGGCAGATGAATATGTTATGAAAAATTTTGTCGGATTTCGAAGTCAATGTTATACCGATAATTAAAAAAGTGAGGACCTTTTTTTTTTTTTTGCTCTTCAAAAACATTTCTGAAGGAACAAAGAAGAACAAAGGGGCGGCGAAAATAAAATAGCCTATGGGCGGGCAAACATGTAAGTGCGCCTCTGAACTTCACTCAATCACTCAAAAGCCCCGTAAACCACACGAAAATAGGACACCCTGTATATACACCTAAGGTAGCAAATTTTCGGTGTACATAGATGCAAGATTTTTGGAATTATGCCAAAATTTGAATTTTGTTGAAATGATGGCGAAATTATTTAAAACGGCGCATAGTCCAATGACGTAGTGGGAGTGTACCTACGTCACAAAACATACAAGCTACGGCATCTAACATGAAAATTAAAAGCAGCGTTTTTATACTCTCCGTTTACCGCTTGGTATCGTATTCTCCCTCTCTATTTTTTTTTCTTGGTTTTGGTCCCTTCAGGTCCAATCCACCACTCTCCACCTTCCGGACTATGCTTTCCAGGGCTTCGTCGGCAAAAAATCTGGATAATCGAGCTCGCAGCTCCCAGAAATTCCAAAAAGAAAACAAACAATTCAACAATCGATGAAATGCATAAATTGTCGGCTGTCAAACCAAGATCTGCTACTGGTGTTACGTATAACCTTCACTTTCACTACTGACAGTTTCCATGGCACGCCCATCTATTTCCCGCCATTTGAGAAATACCTCGTGTTCACCACCAAACAGGATACCATCAGCTTATAGGAATCTTCGCTCACAGCGCTTAGATCCAGAAGAAAAATGCCGTCAATTTAGCGTGAATCTTTCCTTGATCCCCGAAGGTAAAAAACGTTCGTACGACACCTCTAGCCGCCACCCCGGGAAGAACTTTGTAGTCCTCTACGCACGTCCGCACTATCCGGAGGTCAAACAAAGAGTTGGTATCGTATTCGTAGCCTAATGTCTGTGTTGGCCCTACCTAGGGATGGCAACGATATATCGATTATTTTCAAAATATCGATATATCGGAAATCAACTATTGATAATCTTTATCGATATGTAACTTCTCGATATATCGATACATCAAGATCGAATATTTTCGATATTTGTGGTAAATAGGTCAAAATTAAAAAGATATTTTTTCACCTAAATTTTTAAAAGTGTCAAAAATGTTAAATAATTTATCGATATTTTTTCTCTCTCAAATATCGATATATTATGTTCGATATATTAAATAATCCATATTAGCCAAAACGATATTTATTAATATCTCTATATCGATGTTCTCTTAAAATTTGACATCCCTAGCCCTACCGCGTTGCTCAAATAGGGCGTAAAATACAAAAACTGTATGTTTTAGTGCTTGAACAACGTTGATGGAATGGAAAAACAATGGGTTAAACATCTGATAATCCGACACCCACGGTACTTTGATACTACATCCTTCTTCAGCTGTCACAAATATATAAAAATATAATCAACGTAAAACATCTGCTATGCATCTTAATAAAGTTTTTGCATAAAAGAGAAAAATGTGTCGTCCATAAAGGGTTTGGGGTAAATATTAAAAGAAAAATGGTACGCCACTGCATTTTTCCAAAATAAAAATATTTTTTTAATCCCCATTTAGTTAGGCACAAATTTGATCTCTTGACTTTTTTATTTGGTGCACGGTTTTGCGTAAATAAATAAAAACCATTTCTTGGCATAGTCAAATTCCTATCTAATTAAACAATAAATTACAAAGGTTATTTTTTATTGTAAAATTTGATATTAGCAATACGAAATGACTATGCTAAAAATGGTTTTTAATTTTTAATGCAAAACCGTTTATCGAACAAAAAAGTCAAGAGATCAAATTTGTTCTAAACTAAACGGAAATTCAAAAAGATTTTTGTTTTAGAGAAATGCAGTGGCGTACCATTTTTTTAAAAATATTTTCCCTAAACCCCTTATGGACGACAATGGTAAAAATTTATTTTTTCTGGTATCTCAAAATAGTTATTTACATTACAAGATGCGAAAGTTTACTTTTGGTGTGAGGTGGTTTTTAAATGGCCGAGGCGAAGCCGAGGCTATTTAAAACCTCCGAACACTTGAAAGGCCTTTCGCATCGTGTAATGTATTATATTTTTCTGCTACTGTTCTATGTATCGCATAATTTAATAATCATTAACATCATGTTTTAATAGAAATATCAGAGATTTTGAAATTTTACCTGTTAAAAATTAATCCATAGCAACACATTTATTGTTGACATTGTCTGTCATCAGCACTTGTCAGATATTGAATTATTGTTAATTTAGTATAAATCCATTCCCATTTTAAAATGTTAAATGAATATGAAAATGGCATCCAAAAGGCAGCTGACCTTGCGTGTGCCTCACTTCTGCCAGACAAATCTAAAGAGAGGTACCATCAAACATATAAATCGTTTTCTGAATGGCTTGCTACAAAAAATGTGGGGCGGATTGACGAGAATGTGATGTTGGCGTATTTTCAAGAAAAATCCGAGTCTTTATCACCACCAACCCTCTGGTCTGTATATTCCATGCTCAAGTTAACAATTTCCGTAAACAAAAATCAAGATATTTCGGAGTTCAAGAAACTAGTTGCTTTTATTAAAAGGAAAACGATGGTTATGAGGCAAAAAGTCAAAAAATTTTAAAAAAGAAGAAATCATAAAGTTTTTACTTAACGCGCCTGATCAAAGTTACTTAGCAATGAAAGTAATAGCCATTATGGGAGTGGCTGGGGCATGCCGGACAGACGAAATATACAGAATGAAGCTAAGTGATGTAGAAATAAGAAATGACGTGGCTATAGTAAAAATAGTGGAGTCTAAAAATAAAGTTAAAAGAAACTTTGTAGTAACCAACGATGAAGGCTCAGTTCCTTATGTCAGATTTCTACAGGAATATATTAAGCTGAGACCAAGGAATGCTCTAGATGAGCGCTTATTGTATCGTTATGAAAGAGGTAAATGTGTTAATCAAGTAATTGGAAAGCACACTATTTCAAATGTACCTAAAGAAATTGCGAAGTTTTTGAAGCTTGAAGACATCAGTAGATACACTGGCCATTCTTTTAGAAGAACGTCAACTACGTTCCTTGCCAATGCTTCGGATGTCGATATTTTGGACTTAAAAGGCATGGAGGTTGGAAGTCTTCTTCTGTTGCGGAGGGATATAATGCTGAATCCTATAGTAATAAGGTGGAAATTTCAAAGAAGATTTTACATGAAATTGCTACCAATATTTCCTCTAAGGAAGTAACAGTGAAAAATATGAATATTAACGTAGTTAAAGGTGATAACGATACCCCAACAACAAATTTAAAAACTGGTAATTTAAGTATTATTCCTCCAATTTCTTTTGCTAATTGCTCAAATTGTACAATTACTTTTAATGTCAATACCTAACCTAGTTTTTTAAAATATTTTGTCATAAATTAGTTACTTTTTATAAATAAATCCTAATATTTCCCACAAGCATATTTTCTTTTTTTTTAATTGACCGGAAAATTGAATTTTCCACTCAATTTTTTAAGCGGAAAATGCCATTTTACAGGACTAATTTACTTTCCGGTCCCTAGTTTACTTTCCGGTCTCTCATTTACTTTCCGGTCCCTGATATCAAAAAATCCTGTTAGCCATGACAAAAATTGTCAGAGTTCAATTGTTACTATTTGACAGTTCAAGATATTGTAAAGTAAAGAAAGCAACATTTTGCCAAAATGGAGTCCGACATGGAAAATCCAGATGAAATAATTGAAGCAGCGTCCTTATTGTCGTTTAAATATAACACTAAAAATTTACACAGTTTTTTTCCGGTCAATTAAAAAAAAATTATGTACGATACTCGACCGGAAATAATTTTTACGAGTCTCCTCAAAACTACAGGACTCGCCTACGGCTCGCCCTGTAAATGTTTTTCGTCGACCCGTAAAATACCATTTTTCGGTCTAGTAACGTAAATAGCTATTTTTTTACTCTTACTTTTGTCCAGGCGCTGAAAATATTACTTTCGTAGCTAGCAACGCTTAGCAACCATGCAGATAACACGAAGGTTCTCTTTCGTTAGCATTCGCGTTAAGTTAGGACCACAAAAGTTTTCTTATTTATACAGTAGTAGAAAAATGTCTTTTGATGCATAGGGGTGGCTTTTAAGTTTTTAAAATTATTTTATTTGGTGTAAAGTTATGGTAAAATTCGATTTTTTTTTTTAAATTTTTAAACCCTGTAGCTTAAAAATTAAGACGTTTATGACATATGTTCATATAAAGTTTTTTTCTATTTTTATTGTAGAATCACCCCTTGAAGTTCGTCGGTTGAGTTACAGGACACCTGTATTTACTCAAATAAACTATAAAAATTGTTGAGTTTTTTGTTAGAGGTTATGTAATTAGTTACATCTTGTTACAATCTTGTTTTGTAATTTTTTTAAATATGGGTAACATAAATAAGAATTTACTATTTTACTTTTCGAATTCAAGTTATCCTCTTTCATTATTTTTCAGTATGCCAAAAATATAATTTTCTCTATAGGTATTTTCTATCAACAAAATATGCAAATGTGTGAAAATCGAATTTGGATGTAAAAACAATTTTAAATTGCATTTCTATCGAGCTTTGAAATGTATTGGTGGCGAATAAAATTGTTGCGGCAAACATTTACATTTTGAATTAAAATATACATTTATATAAAAAAAAACATTCTTACAGGTGGGTGTTATTTTATAAATATATAAAAAACATTTTTTTTAAATATTTGTCAAAATAGCTGCTTTGTTTTTGGGTATTTTCTTTATTGTAACATTTTTCGTATTTTTTTAATATATGACAAAAGTAATATTTAAAAATTTTGGGCCCACATTGTCTTTGTTTTAAATATTCATACGTTTCGTCAGTCCTATCTTTGTCCGTTTTTAAGTGTGAACTAATTTCTTTTAGTATCACTTATATAAAGAATCATTAGAAAGTTATTGCAAGTTGCCTTATTAAGCTCGGGAATTATTAATACCGGCCTTAGTTAAATAGTGCTTGTACCCATAATTTAGAGTTATTGCAAATCATGATGACAGTACCATTAACCTAAAAAAGAGGGAAAAATTTTAGTTGTTTTTCTTTATTGTTTTATGTTGTAAGGTTTTGTTTAACACAATAACAGAAACACATTTAAACAAGCAAGGTTTTAAGTATTTTTACTTCTAAAAAATTTTTGATTTTGTGGTTAGCAGCCGTTCGGTTATACGAACAGTTCCGAAGTTAAAAGAAGACCAAAATAAGGCACGACTATGGCACGACCTAAAACCGACATAAATAAAGCCAGGCACTATACTTATTAAGGGAGTCCTTATCCTATCATGCATCTGCGCAAGCTCAGATGTTACAATGAGGCCGGTATTGTTTAATTAGTGCATGGCCTTATTTCACTGAGCAGTAACTCTCTATTGTCTACCACATTCAAATAAGGCAAAAGTTTGCTTCATTAAGTAAGACCAAAATGTTCTATCTTAAAAATGTTTACAATGCGATACTTATGGCAATGGATATTAACTTTCAGAAAAAATACTTTTGTCTTATAACGTTATAACAAAATTCTAAAATATATCTCTTTGAGGACTAATATTACGAACATACAATGTTCCTTTTTTAGTATTTACATGCGTAATTTATTTGGGTATGTCTTTTTTTTAAACTTATAAAAAGAAAACATGGTGCCCACGAGATTACTTGCAAGCCTGTTATTTTCTTGATACTCAAGTGCTACATGATTTTAAAATTTTGGTAAGATATATGATTGGATGGGATGCAGATTTATATTGTCTCAGATTTTATGTGGCACATCTGGTTTAACCGGAAGTGCTCTCAAGATTCCTTTTTTAACACGCGTATGTATGCATGTATGTATGTATGTAAAGGAATCTTTAAGCTTAATTTTCACCAACTTCCAGCGATTCGATTTCTTTGAAACTTTGCACACGTATCAAGGGCCCATGACAATGCAATAATCTGCAAACAGTATCCCGTTATCCCGATTAGGATCGCCAGAATAAATAAATTCCTGTATAGATTTTCTGTAGGAGAGTAACAGAGAAAGAGCTAGTGCGCGATCTGCGCATGCGTGCAGTTTCGGACGTACTCTCAGCATAAGTCTGACAGAAACTTGTTCGGAGTAGTTGCGTTCTGGAACCCCATGCAACAGTGAAGCTTTAAATGAAATAATTAGATTACTAAATAGTTCGTGAAACATTTCAATATCACATGTCCGCAGAAAACTAATTGATATATCGAACTAAAAAATGAAAAATAAATAATAGTTTAAAAAACTAAAAAACACGCTTTTATATGCAACCGAACTAAAAATTAGAAAATAATTTTTCATTACAAAGAGTTTGTATTACAGTAATAAAAGGTCAAACAATGAATCATAATTATATACCTCAAAATAGAATTATAATAAAATTTAAGATAATAACAGAATAATTCACTTCAGAATAAAAGCGTGGGGTGCTTAATATATTAAATGTTATAATTATTTCATTTGTAAATATCTATGAGAGAAAAGTAATGAAAAAATAGTAATATGCACCCCACGCTTGTTACTCTGAAGCGAATTATTCTGTTATTATCTTAAATTTTATTATAATTCTATTTTGAGGTATATAATTATGATTTATTGTTTGACCTTTTATTACTGCAATACAAATTCTTTGTAATGAAAAATTATTTTCTAATTTTTAGTTCGGTTGCATATAAAAGCGTGTTTTTAGTTTTTTAAACTATTATTTATTTATTTTAACTAATAACAAATACTTTATTTGGATAATCGTGCAGAATTATTGGATTTAATACGCGTGTTTTTATTTATTTTAGAAAAAATAGTTTAATATCATTTTTATTTGTGGTCGTAGGAAAAAATAGTTTGGGTAATTTTAATTAATCTGCCCAGCATAATACACAAAAAAAATGGAAACCTTTTTTTTAATAAAAAAAAATTTAGCATTTTTATATAAATATTACGAAAAAAATAGCATTTTTATATAAATATTATGAAAAAACCTAACATAGTTAAGGTTCATAAATTATATATATAGAATCATGTTAATGCCTTTAAAAAGATATTATCTCTAAATTAAACAAGTTTCAGACCAAAAGATTTTAAAAAATAAATAAAAATCTTATAAGAGAAATCCATATTATTGCAAAATAATAAAATGGTTTAAGAATAAAAATAAATTAAAAAACATTTATTGTATCTGTCCAAAACATTCCTTTGTGAGCAAAGGATAATTTAAGCACAAATATAACTACATAAAGGCTACAACTTCAATTTCGATTATTATTTAGCCAATAAAAATAAACTTTTTTAAAAGGGTATCGTTGAAACATAAGCTCTATAACATATAACATAATACTTTTTATGGTATGTCGAAGTTGATTGCCTTTTGACCGCAAGCCAAAGTTTTCTTTACTTCGATTTTGTTTTCATCTTTAGTGGACTTTTTTCTCTTTTATTTTATATTCTTAAAACATATCGATTAGGGGCAAAAGAAATAATATTGTTTTTTAATGTTTTACTATTAAATTTAATATGTATTACAGACATATTATGTCAAAGCTTTCTTGTGCAAAAAATTGGTCTCAACTTTTAGGAATAACATTTAAGGAGGAAATTTAGTAGACTGGACAAATTTTATTTAATATATCGAAAATATTATTAAGTGACAAAAAGAAATATTCGTAAACTGTCGTCAAATTTTCCGTTTTCATGTAATGGGGCTTTAAACATTAAACTATTTTTTAATTATGGTTTTTGAGTTTGCATATTTGTTACTACTTTAAATAACAATAGTTAAATAAATGCAATAAATATTTTAAAAAGAAAAGGGTTCGATACAAACATTACCCATTTTTAATAAATTTACTCCTACAAAAGTTATTAAATTAGACGATTAAATTACTTTTGGATTTAACTTCATCGTCAAAAAACTGAATTTATTGAAAAATATTAGATCGACGATCTTTTTGTAGCGTATCAAATTTTTTGTATAAATGTGTATGATATTTTATTAACAACTTTATTAAATAGTTTTTTGACAATCATTTTTAAAACTTGCAAATTTTTACCAATTTAAAAGACAAAAATTAAAATAACTTTTGAAAGAGTGAATTTATTGAAAAATGTTAGATCTTTTTGTAGCGTATCAAATTTTTTGTATAAATGTGAATTATATTTTAATAACAGCTTTATTAAATAGTTTTTTGACAATCATTTTTAAAACTTGCAAATTTTTATTCTGGAAAATTTTACCAATGTACCAAACGAAAATTATATTTTCTACAAAAAGCTTTAAAAATTAAACCAATTTTTCAAATTTTATTTCTTAAGTTTGGTTTTGAAAAATTGGATGTGCTACAAAAAAAGGTATTCTAACATTTTTCAATAAATTTACTTGCTTTGATTTGCTTTCTTTGTTGTTGGTCCCGTTGCAAGACGATTAACCAGCTCTCCCCTTCCGGACTAGCTTTCCAGGGTTTCGTACGTGGAAAATCTGGATGGTCGAGCTTTCCGCTCCCAGAAATTCCGGTTCAAATGTTTACTTTTGTTCGAAACAAAATAATAATCGATTCAATGCATAAATTGTAGCTGTCAATCCAAAAACTGCTACTGGTTTCGTGCATAACCTTCACTGTCACTTGCTGATGCTTTCAGTAGAGGGCGCCACCGTCCTCGGCCGTTACGAAAACACGTGCACCCCGCTAACCTAAAAACATCAGGATTTTTAGGAATCTTCACTCACAGCGCTTAGTTCCAGAAGAAAGATGCTATCAATTTAGCGTGAGTCTTTCCTCGATCCCCAAGGGAACAGCCACGCCCGTACGATGCCTTCAATCGCCTACCCGGAAGGTCTATGTAGACCTCTACGCCAACACGAACCGCACTACTCGAAGATCGCGGAAAGAGTGATAAATTTACTTTTTCTAATGTTGTTTCACGTTGTAATTACTTTCTAGACCTCAGAATAAGGCCGGGATAACCCATGCACTGAAGCCGCTCGGCTTATTGTGCGCCCTGTCTTTTTATTTATTTATTTATTTATTAATAATACATTACAGAGTTTCCTCCAAATAGTATATAAAAAAGTATTAGAAAATAGTAAACATAAAAAATGAGTACAAATACAAACAAAAAATATATATATACAAAAACTTACACAAAATCTATACAATGAAACAAACACCTTCGGCAGTATATACATAAATAAATAAAATTACAAGTAAAAATTGTTTACGATGCTATTTTTAAAACAATACGAACTTAAGAAAAAAGGATTAAGGTCAGAATAGTAAGCATTGTAATTCCTCATCATGCGATCTACAAAACAATTCGAACCATAGTTAGTTCGATGCCAACCCTCAAGAAACAGTATTTGGTCTCGTGTTTGTCTGGCTGGTATTCTAAAATTTACTCTAAAAAGTATTTCACTACAATCTATGCATCCATTCAATAATTTGAATAGAAACACGGCCATAGCGTTCCGTCGTCGTCTCTCGAGAGTTTGAAGGCCTAGAAGTTGAAGTCGCACATCGCATGACAAGTCCACATAAGGAAAGTTGTGTTTATACAGTAGGAACTTTGCAAATCTGTTCTGTACTCTTTCAAGTCTTTGCTTTGCTGCTGGGTAATGTCAGCCAGACGTAAAAAGTATGGATGGTGGAGGGAGGATAACCATCTGAATGTTTTAAAAAGTGTCCGTCGAGAGGTGCAACTTAAGGTGGCGTCACAGTAGTCAGAGGAGATTTTTTAACCAATGAGCATGAATTATTAGAGTGAGATACAATATGAAAAAGGACAGATAGATACAAAATAAAAAGGAAAGAAATACCAAAATCTCTCCACTGGCTACTGTGGCGCCATCCAAATTTGCTACATTCCGATTGCCATTTTTCAACTTGTCCACCATAAAAGATGGTTATCCTCCCTCCACAATCCATAGTAAAAGAAAGGAAATTTGGATGTGCTACAAAAAAAAGGTATCTTAACATATTTAATTAATTTACTTTTTCTAATGTTATTCGACGTTGCAATTACTTTCTACGTCAAAGCCAAATAACTGTTGAAGAAGGAAATTTATTAAAAGAATGTCAGAAAATCTAACAAACAAACATAATTTTCTTTTAAATACGGACTGTCACTGATGTATTGACACTTTTCCTTATGTCAGTGACAAAATTCATATTACAGGTGCCTGTTTGATTTTTCTGAACTAAAAATGTAATAATTTTGCAATTTAATTAAATAATTCAAAATTCGCTCATTAAAGTTTTTAAAACTTGGCACAAGGGTCTATCAGATTGATCTCTTTAAAAGTTATCTTACATTTTTTTGTAAAATGCTCAGGGAGCCAATAATTAACCCCTTAAAATTTACATGGGATTTCTTATCTTCCGCTCGGCGACGCACCACCTGGTATTGTTGACTGAGTTTGACTAACGTCGTTAGCAAATATAGAAAGGTAAGTGTCGGGAAAAAAGCTTTGTTCGCGGGTCTAGCAATGAACTGATTCTGAACCAGAACCGAACTGGTTTAGAATTGTTTTAAAGCGCATGTCTAGTTATTTATTAGTTCGGAATTTTTATTTACCGCGAACGATTTTCATACAGCTGAGGATGTATGCCTAGCCTTTGGTTAGGATTTTTCATGGTTAAATTGGATACTATACAAAAAAAAAAAATTCAAACAAAAAGGTAAATTGTTATACTGTCGAAAGCCACCCGAGGTCTTTCGGCGGAAGACAAGGGATTCCCTGCCTCCCCTTGTTTTTAACATAAGTATGTGTATTTAACTTAAGATAAAATTCAAACAACAAGAAATGGTAAAATCTTGTAAAATTGTCTTTATTTTTTAATTAAATCTTTATTTATTTTATTGCATACATACATTTATACGGAATACAATTAAAAATCCTTTGTTTATATACGCTCAGAGTCACAAAAATATAAAAAAATATTCAACAGGTATATTAACCCGCATAAAAAGTGGCAGAAACAAATAAACTGTAATACAACGGTTTATTTCTGTACCACAAAAACAGAAAACAGCTGACCATGTCGACAATGCGCATGAAATTCCGAACTGAACTTTTAGTTCTGGTAGGTCCAACAAAAATCCCAGGACTGCTAATCAGGTTACGAACCGGTAACGAACTGATTCCATTGTAACCCGTGAACACAGAACTGTTACTAAAAATTCAGGATTTTACTAACCGCGAACGCTGCTTTTTCACTGCGCATGCGAATAGTCCCAGAACCGGTTCAGAATCGAACCCGCGAACAAAGCTAATATTCCATGGCCAAAAAGTAGCAACTAGCAACGCCACCTACCTACAAGCAAACTGCATTTTGGAGTTAAGAAAACCCATTTAAAATATGTTTATTTCTGCTTAATCGGAGAAAAGTTCTATAATTATACAGTGTGGGCCAAATTAAACTTGCACACTTTTTAACTAATAATAACTTTTTTATTGTTGCGCCCATCTTTTTTATTTTTCAGGGGTTATTAGGCATATATATTTTCTCTAGGTTTGCCAATTTTGGTTAAATAGATTTAAACAGGACTGGACTTACCCGACTTTTTCCAAAATGATGCATTGCAAAAAATGAACACTTACGCTTATAGGTTTATTTTTAATTAATTCACTGTTAAGTTTGGTCAGCATTCAACTCAAATACCGTGTTAACCTCACATTTTTGATTTTCAAAGGACACTAAAAAATCTTCGTTAAAATCAGAGAAATGCATGCTTTATGGGGAGCATTATTTATCAAAAATATTTAAAATTTCTAAATCCTCAAATTGTTTCATTTGGTATTATTAAATCATTTTCATAGTTTGTCTATAAGAAAAACGCATTAGCCTAACTGTAAGTAAATTAGATTTCTGTTGCAACGAGGTTAAATACAGTATTTTAAAAAAGTCCCGTAAGTTCAGTCCTGTTTAAATCTATTTAACCAAAATTCGCAAACCTAGAGAAAACCTATCTATCTATTAGTCCCTTTAAAAATAAAAAAGATAGTCGCAACAAATAAAAACTTATTATCAGTTAAAAAGTGTTCAAGTTTAATTTGGTCCACCCTGTACATATGTCTGAAGTTGAATGCCTAAATCATTTTAAAAATATTTATTACATCAAAAAATTCGATGATGTTTGCCAACAAAAGATCAAACAACTAAATTGGGAAATAAAAGAATATTATTTGAAGAAATATCAAAAAGCACAAAGCTATAAAACAGAATGACGAAGCTAATAACCCTTTGATCGAGCCTTAAGTTTAGATTTAGTGCTTTTTTAGGTTCTTTTATTCTTATAGGGCGACTTTAATTCTTTTGCAATTGTCTTAGAATAAATGTTCTTTCCTAATATTTCTTATCAATGGTTGGGTCATCTTTACAACTGTTGTGATTTTTTTAAAATTTATATTTTATATTTGAAACTAAATTTGTTTTGTACAATATTTGTTTTTTTTTTTATCTTTTTTCCTCGAAGGCATACACAGTGTGTCTTTGGATAGATATTACAGGAGGTCAAAAAATTATAAATTTTCGAATTTTAAAAAGTTTTTGGAAATGATAAAAAACTATATTTTTAAAACTGATTGTTAGAAAGCTTTCCTTCGGAAAAGCAAATTTATTGGGTCATTTTGTTAACCCTTTTAACATATTAGGAGAACACGCCCCTATAATTTAGACATCAAAAACGTAATCTAACCTGGGTCAGCCCCGAGCAAATTTCATCTTTGATTGAATCCGTATTTGCATTGGGACTTCAAATTTCTAATCAGACAGGTAGTCCAGCCAATATTTGACATTTCAGCTGTCAAAAACTCTTTTTTTTTAATTTTAATCGAAAGTGCCATGACCTAACCCAAACGGGTAATTTTACGGTTAGTAGCTATGAAAAAATTATGCTGGATTTTATTTTAAATAATTTGGTACCACATAAACGGTATTTCGACTTTTCTGCTAACCACCTAATATATAATGATGTGGTCATAAATTGATATTATGACGTAGTGTTCCATCCTTAAAGGTAAAAAAGTTATGTAAGAAAACCACCCGGTATATTCCCCGCAAAGCCAAAATATAAGTAAGTTCGTTAAAGACTTTTTCCTACGACCACTTGTGAAAATAGCAAATAGCACACTGATTTCATGCATAGAAAATGCGTTATATCACACTAGTGTTGCAAAGTACTTTACAGTACTAGTGTTGCAAAGTACTTTACAACACTGGTGTGATACATATTATGATGTCATTCTAAAAACTGCTATTGGTTTTGCAAGTGACATATTTATTGTAGTGACAGTAAAAAAACTTTTTATTTACCTTAAACGGTAGAACCCAAATTAGCGAAAATCATCTTATTTTATATTTATTAAAATTTACGAAAAAATAAAAACATAAACAAAAATAGACATAACCTCAAAAAACAACTTTCACTGACTGGCCCAGTGTTGTCAGGTCAGTAGATAAAATTTAAAATCTCCCTTCTACCTTTGAGCACGTACTTTATAGAGGCAGCCTTGCCGCTTGACCGTTCGACCTAAAGCGCCAGAGAAAAAAGCTTATAGATCAAATTCCTTACTCTCTTTCTTCGTGTACTCAAACAACTAGTTAAATCTTTTTTAATCCCTAATTAAACCTAAGGCTAATACACACTTTATGAATCCACTTTCTTTTATCCATTCATAAATAGAATCAGACCCTTCCGACGTTGCCAAATGCTTTCCATATTTTGCATGGTAACTGACGTTTGGTAGTCGTTTTTCCTTACTTTAAGGACTTTAGGTTATGCATTTACAATTTTCATATTTTTATATTTTTTCTTAAAAATATGAGGAAAAACTGTTATTTTTACTTAATTTTACATGTGATGTTCAGTTTCATTAACTCGTTTTACCAATTTTACCCCACCCAGCACCCCTTTTCACTCCCCGGTCCCGTAAGTTTATTTACTAATATTTTATAAAAAACGGAATATTATGGATATGCACCACTTACGTTTTATTTAGAAGAGTGTCTAAAATATGTAAGAATCGATAATTTTTAAAAACACTTATAATAGCAGAAAACCGTATTAAACTATTAGCGTTATTACCTAACAAAACCATAAAATTTTTATTAAGTGAGGGCATTTTTAAATTCCAAAATGATAAAAGTTATATAATGCTTCTAGGTAGGTGATTTTCGATGTAAAAATATTGTCAAAACAGTATAATATAGCAGTGAGGAAAAGTATATATCACACTAGTGTTGCAAAGTAAATATCACCCTAGTGTTGCAAAGTTCTCAATTGTTTTTTATTTTTCTGAACAGACAAACTTTAATTTTTTTTTTTTTTGGTGAATAATTTGTGCTCGTAGGAAAAATAGTGTACAGTACTCGTGTGAAAATGACTTTCTTACACTCGTGGGTTTGTCGCACTCGGCTAACGCCTCGTGCTACAATATTCCCACTCGTGTGAAATTAGTCATTTTCCACACTTGTAATGTAATATACTATTACTGCATCGATTTACATTATCTTTTTATAAATAATCCTATGGTTACCGAGACCTCTCAACGCTTTTTTTTATTGTTTTATTGTCTATTCTTTTTTATAAAAACAAAGTATACAGCCATAGGCGCAATTTGCTTCGGTTTTTAGGGGGCTGAAGTCTTGGTAGTCCCGAAAGGTATGAGGCAAGCTTCGAGACTTAAAAAAAAAGTTAGGAAAAGATAAAGGGATTAACTTGTCATTACTGCCACAAAAATGACCTACAGTTAGGTAAAAGTGGCACTATTAACATAAAAATCGCTTTCTCTTATCGCTTTTAGGTTTTAGACACATAAGTTTCGGCTTGGATACTGGGAATCTTGGGGAGGCTAATTTTGTCTAATTTCCTTTTGGGGGGCTAAGCCGCCCTTAGCCACACCAAATTGCGCCTATGTGTACAGCGAATACCACATTAAGTGCAGTATGAACTTATTTTTTAATGATCCTTTGATGACTAATACCTTTTAATAATATTTTTTAATATTTAACCATTTTTTATAAAAACCAGATTATTTTTGTTAAAAATAAAAAAAAACATATTTGCCGACTTAAATTTTTTGTAGTAGTACTCTATTCTACGTTAAATTCTACCCTTCCGATTATTAAAGTCGAAGCGATATCGGGTACGGTTAGTACTTGAATGGGTAACCGCTTAGCACTATGCGCCGTGTTTTTTTTGTTTAATATACCAAAACTAATATTGTAAACGCTGCTCCAAATTTTTCACCAAATACCTGAAAGAGCTTTAATGTAACACTTTACAGAATTTTTTTTTTTGTTTTTTTGGTTAGTTAAATTTTCCGACAGTACTTATTTCTTGTTTGGTTGCCCATTTACTTTTGTTTTTGAATATAAAATTTTCTTTACAGGAGGGTCAATGCGCCTTAATGTAACTACTACCAGAGTCGTTGAAATTCGACGCGTTCTAGAAAGAGAAAGTTGGTGGTACCCAAAGTCGGTCTATATAAGGTCACGACCGAGAAGAAACATAACGAGAAGCGACATTAATGTCGGCTCCTTTGAAGTTTCGGGGTCTGATTTTCAGAACCTTGAGTTTGAATTTTTGACGTAAACACAAGTTAGTTTCGAGAAAAATAACTACAAGTTGTGAACAAACAGTCTCTACACTGAGAAAACTAATGAAATTGTTCAGCGAACTTGTTTAGTCCGAGGCTTAATGTACTTGATATTTTTTTAATTTATACGTCTTAATTCTATATGATTTCTTTTTTCGATTTGCTACGAAATATTGTGCGTCATGGTATAGGAGTCCAAGTTAATGCATCATAGATAACGCCAAATGTATTTTTTCTTAAAGCAAGTGCAAGTGCAGGATAGGCTAAAGAAGAAGCCTAAAAATTTACTACAGACTCCACGGATATAGGGTTTACAAGAGCACAAATGCTCAAAAAAAACCTATTTTTTGGCAAAAAGTCATTTTTGATTAAAAAAAATGCTTACTAAAGTAATACGATTCATGAAGAGAAAATATTAAGTTTTTGTGCAGGGTTCGCAAAAAGCTTTAAAAAATTCATTGGAGAGTAAACTACCTTTACTTTTCATTTAAGCCGTGTCCTCAGTAACATGTTACAAAAACTTGTTGCTGATACATGTTGACAAAACAAATAACTTCTTGCTTTTAAAAAAACATGTTAGATAACATTGTTGCTAACAGTGTTGAGTAGCAAACCGCGTCCTCACTTGCTACTCAACACTGTTATCAACAACATTATCTAACATGTTTCTTAAATTTTACAGAAAGTAACAATAAGTTATTTGTTTTTTCAAAATGTATCAGCAAGTTTTTAGTAACATGTTACTAAGTGACAACACGGCTTTAAGAAACGTATTTAGAATAACACTTTTACTGTAATGTTTTATTTTTAAATGCATTCCGACTACATTTTGCGAAAGAAGGAATATTTTTACATTTACATTTACATCCTGACATGATAATAGTCTAGAAAATATATATTCTGGACACAAATCTCAAAATTTCTTCACAATTACGCTCTCAAACTAATTCCCAAAAGTAGCACACTACACAACAACGGATTTTAACTCGATCAACACATCCAAAGCAACTCTGAACACATCAGCGGACATCAGCTCGCTAACTAAAGTGAAAAGGGGAAACAGCTGATATCTTTGACGCAAACACAAGTTGGTTCGCGCATGCTCCATAGATAAACGATTTTGGCGGGAGGCCTCTTTGTCGCTTCTCGTTATGTTTCTTCTCGGGTCACGACATTCGGCCATATTACTTTGACGTGTTATGACGTCAAATCTCCCATTTATCGGTCATGTTGTTCAGTGCCGGAGATATACAGTTTATTGTATTAGTAGAACAACCGTTTACACAACAGTTTTTAATTATTATAAGGTTGTAAATTCTTTCACTTTAAATAAAAAACATTTGGAATTACATTTTTCGACAAATATCACTTCCAAAAGAATGCAAAATGAAATGCGTAAATTCTAGACGCCACTGGATTAATCATCAGCTCTGATTTTATCCAGTCTTGCCAACTTTTCTCCGTAGAGTGCCCTTCCTTGCGTCCCGACCTCGCCTAAAAGTTGAGGATATGTCGCAAGCCTTATAAATATACACTAACCTTGGGTGGTACCTAAGCATTTCTTGCGACTTTGTAAACGAAGTATTTTTTGTCGTTAGTAAAATGAAAATATTTAACTATATCCTTCCAACAAGCCATAAATAGTGCGTCAAGACGTGCCCGAAATATCACACATAGCTAATGTTGCATGCATAATTTCAGCGCGGTGAACGGGGGTAGCTGATGATATAAGGGCTTTCTATGGAAAATATATATGCGCGGTATTTACCTTACGGTGCACGTTGCATGTTGCGTGTTTAATGTATCATTGATGGACGGCTCGCCTTACGTAACACAAATAATAGGTTATACATACCACTGCCTGTATTTTCATTGTTTTTGCATTTCTTTCGCTTTTTTAATTATACAGGGTATTTCATAATTGCGGTTAGAATGTTAAAAGGCGTATTCCTGACCCAATTTTATGAAAGTATAAGTCCTCAAGTTTTTCGTTTTTAGGATACAGATTGTTAAAAGCTGTTAAATTTTAAAAACACTTTTTTAGTAAAACTTTTAAGTAGATAAAGACGTTATTTATTTAAGCCCTTTGTTGTTGGTATTACATAATTGGTAATAACAAATTATAAAACCTAATTTTTAAAAGAAAAAATGCCCTAATATTAGGAAACAAAAAAGTTGCAATAAGTCAGTGACGTACATTTTTTGTCAATAATATTAGCTAAGATGCGTCCCACGCCGTCACTGGTGTTACTAATTTAAGATTAAGGCTAAATTAACGTTCTATTTTAACAAACACTGCAGACACAGTTTTTTAAAATCAAATTAGAAATATTAAAAAATTATTAAAAAACCGATTGTTTTTCTGTACCGAATTATGCTTATACAAAATTTTTCCTAAAATTAAGACAAAAATACGCCCTTTAATTCTCTTATCGCCATTTGGAAACACCCTGTATATAACTAAATTAAACCCGTTTATATTCGGCGCGTTTAATCTAGTATGTTTTTATTCAAGAAACTATAAGGGTATCAAGGAATCCACGATAAAATAAAAATGTCATAAAATTTTTATTTCATAATGTTCTGTCTTAACATGTTTCCAATATTTTATGAATATTAAGAGTGTTTTAACATAAAAACTTTAGATTTTTGACTAATGACACAAATATTTTATGAAAAACTTTTATCCTGGCTCTCTGGTTATCTATCTGATCGACGTATATCAGTTATTGTGGACGGCCATTCTTTAAGCTTTCACCAAGTAAATGCTGGAGTCCCTCAGGGCTCAGTTCTGGCACCAACATTGTTTCTTCTTCACATCAACGACCTTCTCTCGTCCACAACTAATTCCATTCATAGTTTCGCCGACGATAGTACCCTTCACTCCAGTTTTCAGGTTCCTGAACCCATCACTAAACCTGACTTGGAAAACAGACGCAGAGCGATGCAGATAACTCACTCGCAGGATCTTAATTTAATATTGGATTGGGGCGCCAAAAATCTCGTCCATTTTAATGCATCCAAAACACAATCATGTTCCTTGTGGCGAAAAGAGTCATCAAATACTCATCCTCTACTTATGAGCAGCCAGGTTTTACAGAGCAAAAACACCTTCAATCTTGTGGGCGTCACATTTGAAAGTAACCTTAACTGGCATAAACAGATTGTATCTATAGCCACGGCAGCTTCAAAAAGCTTGGATTTCTCTTTCGAGCCAAAAACTATTTTTCCGCTTCTTTATGTGGTCCCAAATCCGACCTCCCTTGGAATATTGTTCTCATATAGGCATGGTCCCACAACCCTAATCAATTCTATTCAAAGAAGAGCTATTCGTTTCAATAATGATCCTTCACTTACAGAAAGGCTTCCTCTCTTACCCATCGTCGGGCTGTGGGGGATTTATCGCTTTTTATAGGTACTTCCATGGCTTCTACTCTGAAGAATTGTCCAGTATAATTCCTCCACTCACGGTTCCCAACAGAGAAACTCGTGGTTCCGCGCTTATGCATACGGTCCAACTGGACAGGC
Source organism: Listronotus bonariensis (assembly GCA_014170235.1). Taxonomy (NCBI): domain Eukaryota; kingdom Metazoa; phylum Arthropoda; class Insecta; order Coleoptera; family Curculionidae; genus Listronotus; species Listronotus bonariensis. Next base: position 19,826 of record JACEGR010003261.1, on the reverse strand, counting down.
CCCGAACTTCCCACTTAGTTCGTTCTTTTATCCCTAGAGTTTTTAGATTGTGAAACCTGCTGCCCGCGGAGGTCTTTTCCTTGCTCCCCAAATCTTCAAGTATTTAAGTCCCGTGTCAACAAACTCCCTCTTACCTCGTTTAAGACACCCATGGTACGTTAGTATTTAGGCTTTTAGCCTTCGTGGTTTGTCCAAAGATAAAAAAAAATAAATAAAAATCGTGGATTCCTACCTTTAAAGGATGAGTATGGATTTCGTTGTCACTAGCTATACTTCTTTTTAAACTGACTTTTAAAGAGCTATTCTTTGGAAATGCAAATTATATGGGTCACTGTGTTTACCCTTTCTGCAAATCAGAACACGCGCCTATGATTTTGACATCAATAAGATAATCTAACCTGGAGCAGCCCAAAGCAAATTTCATCTTTCATTGGATCCGTATTTGCATTGGGATTCTAAATTCCTAGTCAGACGGGTAATCCAGCCAATCTACGTTTTGCCACAAATAAAATTAGCCCTTGATATCGTACCGTCGATGTCAATTTTCTAACGTGTGCGGAAAATGTTTATCTAAATTATACAGGGACTAAGTAGGTCAAAAAAACAACTAAGTACTTTTTATTAAACCAAAATGGTATTTCGTACCCTAAAAAATAATAACTTGTTTTATTTTTTTAAATGATTTTGGTATATTATCTTTTTAAAAGGCATTTCTTAAGAATTAATCCACGTATAAAGTTAACAATACCTGTTTTTCTTTATTAGTCAGAGACAAGAATGAGACAAGTAACTGGTCCTAACAATTTGTCCATTGTATTTATCTCTTTCTGGTTTAACGCAAGTTCCAATAAATATGTCTTTGTCTTTCATCATGGCAGGCTATCGTAGATGGAGCAATCATCGCTTTGCCCTGGTTGCCAAGTTGTTTACAATTTCTGCATGTAAACTTTAATGTCCTTTTTGGCTCACATCTAATTAAGAGAAAGAAAATATACCATGAATCGAATATTTTTAACTTGACAACGTTGCCGCAGGCAGTCACGCCGAAATGTTAATCGATATTTGTGTTTGATATTTTTCAATGGCCGATTTGTTTGGACAGTTTGTTTACATTTTCTGTGATTTATTGTGTGTTTCGTGGTTTTTACCTTTAATTGGACTTTGAATATTGACTTTTATTAGTGATCACAGTGTATATATTAAATTTGTGCTTTTCAACAGATAATTTAAGGTAATATTGACATGATTATCTGTAAGAAAAAATCTTTATAAAAACCAAATAAATGACATTTTTAATAAGGTGTGTGTAATTATTGAACTAAACCCCAATATTTTATATTAATAGGAAACAAAAACAAGTACCTAACATTAAGGGCAAAAATAGCACAGCTATGTAATTTGAATTTGGCGGGCAAACGATAAAGTCGACTCACGCCCCATCTGCGTTTGCCTTCCTTGAAGACAGACAAGGAAGGCCCAGCAGCTATCTCTCTCTCGGATAATTTATTTACATTTAGTTGCTCGTCTCATTGTTGTCTCTGTATTAGTAAAAAAAGTGAATTATAACAAAAATGTTTGTTACATCCGAAATGCTTGAAGCGATAATAAAAATTGCCTTGGAGTATAAAGGGTGATTAAAGTCTTAAAAATAATACTTTAAAATAATAAAAAATATTACACAATAAATAATAGTTCTAGATTTCAGCTTGAGGTTGTGATGTCTCCTGATGCGAAGCGAAGGAAGACAAACCGAGAGCTAAAGATTTAATTTTTTTTTCGTATATGCCACACTATTTTTTTCTGTCAGTGGCTGCTATTCAGGTGTAGTAAGTAAAGTGCCACTTCACCAAAAATAAATAATAAAACATAAAAAAACATATTACTATTATTTAATTCATTTTTCTCGTTTCTATTCCTTATTTGTAAAATTCGTCATGAAAAATCTAGCATATAAATTAACTGCTGGTGCGAGTCGCTTTCCTCTCTTTCGGCAACGCGACAAGTGTTTTGCAAATATAAAACGGACCCAAGTATACACCTCATGCGGGGTTTTGTTTACGCTTTGACGCTCCGTTGCCATGACAACGCTATACTTGCTGGCGGCCAGAATCGCGGGTGGAAGTATCAGATGTATTGCTTGGTAAATCGCTAGCCTTAAAAAGTTTCCGTTTGAGTATTATTCGCGACAGTGATTTTTCACAGGAATAAATTAAAGGACAGTACAGAGCACTATATGAAATATTAGATCATATTTTGATGGAAATGGAAGTAAGATTCGAAGATTGTTATTTAAATACAAGACGATTATGAAAAAGGATGAGTAAAAAAGACTGACACCAAAGAATCGACTATTACGTATTAAGAAAGGGGGATATGCGCTTTGTAAATTCTTAGCTAGTAAACTTTTTTTGGTTGGGATATAATTTTTATTAGTTTTTGAGGTATTTTGCTATAAGTCTCTAAAACGTAATCTGACTAAAACACTACCCCAGGTGACGTATTTCGCCCAGAAAAAAATATTTTAAAAAGTTGACATTGAATTTTTTTAAATAAGTCAATTTTTTTAACTGTTTAATTTGGTGTTATTTAGGTCATTGGCGCACATCTTTTTATTAACCACAAAGTGAAAAATATTTGTTTTGCAGTTGTGCTGACTAGTGCCATAGCGTGCCTTGGAGGGTCCCGTATCACAATGAATTAGGGGCCCCAAAAAAAATTTTTAACACCAAAAAAAGATCCCAACTTTCCAAAGAGCTTGCTTTTTAATTTTCGCATTGCTCTTTTCGTTCCTACTAAAAATTTTTAAGACTAAAGAAAAAATGCCCCACTTTTATTTTAGGTGATATTTTTTCAGAACCTAATTTTTTGCTGACATACCTTTGGGAGCCCCTGTTACCCGGGGGCCCCATATCACTGATACTGCTGATACGGCGTTAACTACGCCCTTGGTGCTGACACAAAGTCGCACATACATGCATCCCTTGACAGTCTCAGCAGACTAGGCTGTAAAACAGTGGCTGCTCGCGGGTCTAAAAACGGGTGTAGTGCAGGAAAAAAAATCGCATTCACCATTTTAGCAAAATTGAAAATACTCAACTATTAAAAGTCTAAGTAAAAGTCTTAATATCTAAACTTACCTAAATTTTATACACCAAATCAATCCTTCTATCTTTTAATGCAGCAAATTTATCATTTATATCTTTATAAAATGGTTGAGGTTTTATCAGTTACTGTAGAAGCTCCTTTTGAATTAAAATATTGGCCAAAGATAAAAGTCTACCTTGGAATATAGTGTTTCTTAAGAAAGTTTTCAAACACTTAAGACAAGAAAAACTCAGTTCCACTGACACGCTTGTCGACGGTATCGTTAAAATTAGCGAAAAAAGTTTATACGCCTCGGTAAAAATGTCTTTATTTGCGTCAACTTGTTTCACTAACTGCTGCAATGAAATATTTTTATACTTTTCATCAGCAAATATTAGCTCAAGTTTATTTTTAAGCCGCTGATTTTTGAAAATGATTCAGCATATATCTCCAATAAATTTTTAAAATAATCAGGGGAAAAAGTTTGGTTATACTGGCCAAACTTTGCCGTATCAGCAAGACAAGAAATTGTAGTTTGTAACAATCTTCGAATCTTACTTCCATTTTCATTAAAATATGATCTAATATTTTATAAAGAAGTGCTCTGTACTGTCCTTTAATTTCTTTCTGTGAAAAATCACCGTCGCGAATAATACTTAAACGGAAACAAGCGAAATAATACGTGAAAACCAACGAAACGACCAAAACCTATACTATCTTTTTAAGGCTAGCGATTTACAAGCAATACACCTGATACTCCCACCCGCGATTCTGGCCGCCAGCACGTATAGCGTTGCCACGGCAACGGAGCGTCAAAGCGTAAACAAAACTTTGCATAAGGTGTATACTTCGGTCCGTTTTATATTTGCAATACACTTGTCGCGTTGCCGAAAGAGGAGGAAAGCGACTCGCGCCATTTATATGCTAGATTTTCATGGCGAATTTTACAAATAAGGAATAGAAATGAGAAAAATGAATTGAATAATAGTAATATGTTTTTTATGTTTTATTATTTATTTTGGTGAAGTGGCACTTCACTTACTACACCTGAATAGCCGCCACTGCTGTAAAACCTTTTGCATGTAAATATCTTTTCTTACCTTTCAAATTTTTAAATATTTAAGTCTTATTTAATAAAGTATCTTGTACCATGCATTCATGATACTCTAGTACTCGGATTTTTAGCTTTCGTGGACGATTTGGACAAAAGGAAATCTTAAAGCCACCAAGAACGTTTCATAATGTTTTTACATTTTTATTTATAATAACGTTTAATTTACTTAAATCCTCTTTATATAATAAATCAAAATTAAAACTCCCTTGGGAAATTTGGAAATTTGACATCTAGTTCTAGCAAAACGAAATTATACGGTAATCATATTTCCAGTATAATGTAGATTGGGAAAATTAACCGTCTACGAATTCTGAATCCCGAGGCAAATACGAATTAAGGGAAATCCAGTTTGGAATGCCTTAAATTATATTATCATGTTAATGTCACAATTATTTTGTATGCAGGTTTTATTTTAAAATGTAAAATCGCAAAATTAAATTATTGATATTTTTTAATAAAGGGTCATCCAAAAGAAGTATCCTATTTTTCAATGGTAATAAAACAACTAAAATAATGGTAGGGAAGCACAAGAGGGGATTTCTGAAGTGACTACAGCGCATCAGAAAAATATACCGGAGGAACTGAATATATCACATAAAAAAAAAAATTTAGGCTTTTTAATAGATCCTATAAGTAGGGATAGAGATAGAGATTTCTAAAATTGTATTTTACCAAAAACTGCGTTATGATTTAAACAACCCTATATCTCCAAAAATAAATGACCCACCCTATATTTAAACCCAGCCATTAGTTTAAAGTTTTGAAAACATATACTTAGAAAATTATAATTTTAACGTTATAGTAAGAACATTTTAAAAGCGCAAATTCGGTACCCTTTGAAAATAATACAAAAAAACATAAAAAAGGCCGCCTGCAATCGGACTATTTTATACAAAGGCGCCGCTATCCTTTACAGCGACGCGCCGATACACTATGGAATAGAAATCCATTATTTTGGCCAAAAAGCAAATTTGAAATTTTAATGACTCATGCTTTGTATTTTAAAGTAGATACTCCAAACCACATGTATGCAAAATTATAAAAGGATATGACGACTTTTATTGGGGTAATAAGAAACTTGAAAATGTATTTTTAAGTAAACATAAATATACAACATTTAATCTACTTAGTTTATTATTAGCCTTGTAAAAAAGTAAAAGAGTTTAAATAATAAGAGCTATTGTTGTGTTTCCGATGCAGTCTCGTGAAGTCTCGCTACTTTTGTCAAAGATTTGTTAAACTTTTTCTTTATCAGTTTTTGTACTTACAATTGCCTTCCTACTTTTTGCTACTTCTGAGTGTAAGGACAGACAAAAGATTTATTTATAATTTACAATGTTTTCCATTATAAAATTTAATATATTTTGTCCTACGCTGTATATCCTAAAAGATAAAAGCATTCTGATGAAAGATATGGATTCTACAGAATCTACCCAACAAAACAATGTTTTTTTATTTATTTTATACGTTAAAAAATAAAAAAGTTGGGAAGATGTATCTCTATTACGCTTCTAAGAATAATTTAAAATTATTTTTCAGATTTGGATGGTCATATTTCCGAAACTAATTGAGATAGACACATCAAATGTAGTATTTTTTAAAGCATTTTAAAAGATTTTTTGGTGGTGATATAATATTCAGGGTATTCCATTTAAAAAAATACCTATTGTCGTACCCTGTAGATCATGAGATAATAATCATCGGATTACTGATTAGAATACTACCGAATTAACCAAACAAGCTGACATTTTAGTTTATTTTGTACAATAAAAAATAATAATGTTAGGGGGTGTAAATTTATAATAACATATAATAAGTTTTAGGTTTCCAAAAAGCATTTGTAATAATTTATAATATTTTTCCATTAAAAAGCACCTCATTTTAAGTTAGATTGGTAAGTTTCAGAATTTTGACCAAAAAAATTAATTTCTATCCCATAGTGCGATGACCAGCTGCATCAACCGGCATATCATAAAAGAAATATGGCAAAGGCGGCCGCGAAGACAAGCATGCCGATTTATTTGCTTTAAACTTTTTGTGATTTTTTTCTTATCAAAGAGCACCGAATTTACATTTTTAAACTGTTCCTTCTATACCTAGATTTATATCTCTTAATTTATTTTAAAATAATAGCCAAGAGTGACGATTTAAAATTACAAAAAGCCAGTAAATTAAATTAGATTTGTCAAAAATCATTTTACTGCATGTACATTTATGTGCTTATTGTGCTTTGTTTAACCCTGTACAAGTATAACAAATAGCACCTCATTTAATAAATCAAAAGGTAAGCTACAAAATGTAACCATAAAATATATTTTTATTTTACGATATAAATCAACGAATTAGTCCTAAAACTTCAGAAAAACAGTAAATATGATTTATGATTTAAAAATTTAATTTTTTTAAATTGTCAAGATAGAATTGGAAAATGTTAAGAAAGAAAATTAAATAACCAAATGATTTATTGCTCTTAAAACCAGTAATGCCAAATTAGAGTTTATTCTTTAAGTATATCTAAGAATACGCAGAATTGTCCTTTGTTTTTATAGGGGAAAGTGGGGAGGCTTCATACAGTTTTTATATTTTGCTTTGTGGAATGCCGTGTTTTAGGTATATCTCTTTTAAGTTATGACACACTAGTAGCTTAACTATTTTATATTGTAGTAGAACTTTAATATTATTAAAAATCTACATGCGCGAGTTTCCATAAGACTTTTACAAAAAAAGCAAAATGTATGAATGTACCCCATTAGTGGAGAACATTCATACAACCGAAGGGGCACATTTAACATCACTATTAATTCGTCATAATTATTGTTTATTATTGTTTTATACCATAATTTATAAAAAAAAACAAATATATTTTTTTAACATACAAAACAAATAGTAAAATTCAACATTAAAAAACAGGTTTTATCCAAATCTGTTAATGCCTATTTTAACATCGCAATAGTTTCGTGATATGAACATAAGTAACGAATAGTAAACAGAGTGTCATTAAACGTTCTTTACGTTACATGTATGCTTATCTACCAAAGACACATTTTTTGTTTTAGTCAGTTATATTTATTAAAAGTAACAATCTCAAAATATAAAAAAATATTGCTTATACATTATTAATTATATCAAATTAAAAAACTCTAGTTAACACAAAGATACCTTAACTTACAAAACCTAAAATTAATATGCCTATTTTATTAACAAATTATGACCTAAGATCCATGGTAATTTCATTACTATGTCTGATAAATGAACTGATCCTTGACATTCAAAGACACAAAGTTCATAAAGCACCCTGTTTTTTCCCGTAAAAATAAAACTTAAACTATTTTATATAATATTTACAACTATAATCGTCGGTGTAACAAAAAATAGTAGTTAAAAAATATTCATAAAGGGCCAGGGATACAATTATACAGTATGAATGTGCCCCATATACTTGTGTATGAATCTGCCCCATCACATGCTAATTAATAAAAAAATTGAAATAGAAAAACCGTCTTCATCTTTATTAATTTACACATTAAATTAGTGCCTTTGTAGTATTATAATTAGAATTAAATAGCAATAATTAATCCAAAAATAGTAACAGGCCATAAAATATGTCGAAAGTTACGTTATGAAATTACTTACGTGAGGCAAAAACGTGTTGTGCACTCGATCTTACCGCACCGAAAATTCTGAAACTTCACTAGTCTGTAAACATACATAAAAACTGTGCACACCCACTTACGTTACTATTTTACTTCGTGTCTAACTTCAGATAAACTCAATGTATGTAGGTGCCCCTTGTATGAATCCACCCCACTTTCCCCTACCTTGTACCCGAATAAATATCTCCACCAAATATGAGCCCCGTATACAGGGGCAATCGTAGAAAACAAAAATTATATCCATCAGAAATTGTCGAGCGCATCAGATTAAGATGAGGTGAGTTAATTACGTGCTAAGCAGTGTATATTACACTAATCTGACAATTTGAGAGTGACGTAAAGAAAGCGAAGGGATACAAAGTTGTCATTTTGACATGCCCCAGCGTGATAATTATTTTTTTAATTTGAAAAAAAAATAATTTAGGGATAACGAAAAATTTAATATGATTTGAACGATTTTCACACGCCGAAATAATAAAAATAATTTTTTGACATACTTAAAAGTCTATAGCCGCTTAACGCCCCAATGAAAACGTATACATTATATATTATTTTTTCTTCTTATCATCTAACCTTTGCAACCCAATAGGTCTCTATGACGCTTGAGTTCCTGCAAATTTAGCATCTTGGGCTCCCCTACTATAAATGTTATTATTGTATTTCTTTTTTTATTTTTTAGTACAGTATATACCAAATGTGTCCCATTTAAAAATTAATAGTTCCAGTCATTTCCGGTGAAACCGGAAGTCGTAAAAGCCTATCATATTTCCTTAAAAATAACTTTTGTTAATTTAACAACCCTACCAAGTTTCGTCAGTATCGAAGGAGAATTAAGAAAATGGCATTAATAGTTTTGCAAATATAGCCACCTCAAAAGTTATTTCTTGGTAAAACACTTTGTAAATTAAATCACAGTTAAATATATATTTCTAAAAGCTCTAAGAAAATACTATATTTAATATGTCTCTTATAGTTTTGAATTATTGGCCATTCAAACCTAAAAAAATAGTCCATCATTTGATATCCGTTTTATCTACAACACTTAGCCTAATGCTTACAGCTTAGAGCTGTAGATATTATGAAAATTAATAATAATTTTAAAACATAACCTATTAAAGCTCTCTAAAATACCTTTCCAACGAGAATATATACAGGGTGTTTTTAAATAATGCTACTTTACTAGCTTCTAGCCATATTTTAAAAACTACCAAAAACTAAATATATCACAAAAAAAAATTTTGGCTCTTTAATAGATCCTATAAGTAGGGATAGAGATAGAGATTTCTAAAATTGTATTTTACCAAAAACTGCGTTATGATTTAAAAACCTTATATCTCCAAAAATAAATGACCCACCGTATATTTAAACCCAGCCTTTGGTTTAAAGTTTTGAAAACATATACTTAAAAATTATAATTTTAACGTTACCTAGATTTTTGTCTCGCATTGTATTTTAATAAAACCCAGCAAACACTATTTGCCGGCAATATACATTTTTCATATTGGCATTGATGGTAAAGCATTGGCAATTGGTGGCAATATTATGCCAACATCTAATACGCATTAAAAAGTTAACCCTAAATAAACACTCAATTGCCAATAAATTTTACATGCAGGCGAATTGCCGGCAAGCATACAAAAATGGCGGCATACCAATCCTGATTAAATAAAGCATGCCTTTTTGTTGCAGGCAAATAAATATTGGATTTTTGAAGGCAAACCCTCAACGCATATTCATACTTTTCAAATCGTATTATTAACATTGGTATTTAACTAACATTCGAGCAATTTTTTTGATCTGTTTTATTTATAATAATAAACAACATAATTTTATGTTTTTTACATAATTTAAAGGAAATGGCCTTTTCCTAACATTTTATTGATACAATTCATGCAAATAAAAATTAAGTCAAACAAAATGTTTATTACGTATTTTGAGAGAATAAAAATAAAATGATGGTAAAATTAGCTAGGTTAATTTCGACGATTTCGACCGAAGGTGATAAATTCAAATTTCCCGCTTAGCCGAAATACAAGATTTGACAATTTGACAGATGAGGCAACCTTGCTTTTGTTTGGCCGCTTTGTGCAAATGTTTTCTACGTAGTTTTCTAGCTTTTTAGTTTCTTTTAAAAAAAAGTTTTTAGTAGACATGATTAAGTGTATTCATTACCTAATTAGTGTGTGTTGTGTAATTAATTGGTGATGGCTAGTCAAGAAGGCGGGTTATTCAAGTAGACTGTTAGGAGCTGTAAACATTTTGTTTAAAACCTTTTAAATTTGTAGTAACCTAAAAAATTATATCAAATCAGGGAGTTGCCTTATTAAAAGTTTTAAAGACGTGTTAATAAAAAAAATATATATATTTAATAGTTTTTTTTGACATTTAACTCCTTTAAAATATTTCTTCCTCTTTTGGATCTGAAAATTTAGTGTAAGTGTCCCTTAAATACTTACTATTTTAAAGTGTTTTCTTTTGATTTACTATCTTTTTTAAATTTTATTACATACTTTTTATTTTTTTTTTTTGGTGTATTGTTACGGTATAAATGTAATTTTTTATTGATAAAGTTTTCCTGCCTTTTTTCTCATTTTTTTGATTACAACATTCTAAATATGTTATTTAACTTTTGGAACATTCGACTTATAAAACTTGCAATACTTATTTAATGATAAATGCCATTATCCTAAACGCATTTTTTTGCCAATAACTTATTAATGATGGATGCCATGATCCTAAACGCATTTTTTGGCATAAATTATTAATGACGGATGCCATCACATTATCTGCAACACGTGGCCTAATAACGGCCAATTGCCCACTTTCGCGTCTTTTTGATACCTTTATGCCAATGCCTTGCCATTAAAGAGTGTTGGCAATGCCAGTAAATTAAATGTACAACGCCGGCAAAAAATGTTATGTGGGAATAGCCAAGAGTGACGATTTAAAATTACAAAAAGCCAGTAAATTAAATTATATTCGTCAAAAATCATTTTACTGCATGAACATTTAGGTGCTTATTGTGCTTTGTTTAACCCTGTACAAGTATAACAAATAGCACCTCATTTAATAAATCAAAAGGTAAGCTACAAAATGTAACCATAAAATATATTTTTATTTTACGATATAAATCAACGAATTAGTCCTAAAACTTCAGAAAAACAGTAAATATGATTTATGATTTAAAAATTTAATTTTTTAAATTGTCAAGATAGAATTGGAAAATGTTAAGAAAGAAAATTAAATAACCAAATGATTTATTGCTCTTAAAACCAGTAATGCCAAATTAGAGTTTATTCTTTAAGTATATCTGAGAATACGCAGAATTGTCCTTTGTTTTTATATGGGAAAGTGGGAGGCTTCATACAGTGGTTATATTTTGCTTTGTGGAATGCCGCGTTTTAGGTATATCTCTTTTAAGTTATGACACACTAGTAGCTTAACTATTTTATATTGTAGTAGAACCTTTATATTATTGAAAATCTACATGCGCGAGTTTCCATAAGACTTTTACAAAAAAAGCAAAATGTATGAATGTACCCCATTAGTGGGGTACATTCATACAACCGAAGGGGCACTATTAACATCACTATTAATTCGTCATAATTATTGTTTATTATTGTTTTATACCATACTTTATAAAAAAACACAAATACATTTTTTTAACATACAAAACAAATAGTAAAATTCAAAATTAAAAACAGGTTTTATCCAAATCTGTTATTGCCTATTTTAACATCGCAATAGTTTCGTGATATGACCATAAGTAAGGAATAGTGAACAGAGTATCAATAAACGGTCTTTACGTTACATGTATGGTTATCTACCAAAGACACATTTTTGTTTTAGTCAGTTATATTTATTAAAAGTAACAATCTCAAAATGTAAAAAAATATTGCTTATACATTATTAATTATATTAAATGAAAAATTCTAGTTAACACAAAGATACCATAACTTACAAAACCCAAAATTAATATGCATATGTTATTAACAGATTATGACCTAAGATCTATGGGAATATCATCACTATGTCTGATAAATTAACTGATCCTTGACATTCAAAGACACAAAGTACATAAAGCACCCTGTTTTTTTCCGTAAAAATGAAACTTAAACTACTTTATATAATATTTACAAATATAATCGTCGGTGTAACAAAAAATAGTAGTTAAAAAAATATTCATAAAGGGCCAGGGATACAATTATACACTATGAATGTGCCCCATATACTTGTGTATTAATCTGCCCTATCACATGCTAATTAATAAAAAAATTGAAATAGAAAAACCGTATTTATCTATAATAATTTAAACATTAAATTAGTGCCTTTGTATTATTATAAGTAGGATTAAATAGTAATAATTAATCCAAAAAATAGTAACTGGCCATAAAATATGTCCAAAGTTACGTTATGAAATTACTTACGCGAGGTAAAACACGTTTCGTGTTGCCGCACCGAAAATTCTGAAACTTCACTAGTCTGTAAACACACATAAAAACTGTGCACACCCACTTACGTTACTATTTTACTTCGTGTCTAACTTCAGATAAACTCAATGTATGTAGGTGCCCCTTGTATGAATCCTTGGTGGTCTCTTATACATTTTAAATAAACATAAAAATTAAAAAATATACAAAATCAAGACTAAGAATTAAAAAAACAACCCCTTTTTGCTTTGAATTTTGTAATTTACTCAAAAATAATCATTAAAACATGAGGTTTTTTCCATTTCTATTAAAAATTAAACGCCCTTTAAAAAAGGCTTTTGATACTGCTACTACCAAACCCTAAAATAGATAAACACGGTCAAAGATAAAATTATTAAAAAATGTAATTTTTGTTTTAAATTTTGTAATTTACTTTAAAAGTACAATAGAGATAGTATTTTGTAGTTTGTTTGATTTCTTATAAAATATTTTTATGTTTTACCCATCTATTATTGATCTGTAATACCTTAGAAACGGAATATGTTATGGTAGCAATAATACCTGCTATCACACCTAGGGCATTATAAGCGGGCATTATGATAATGCCCGCTTATAATGCCCTAATGCGCTAATATGGAAATATTATTGCTTATCCAATTTTATTTCTCTCACAATAAAGATCAAGTTTATACAAACATATGTATTAAAATAAAATCAATAACTTACCAGTTCCTGAAAATATGCCATTAAAATGGTTCGGTTATTTGAAGAATTGCGTTCGCATCTTTCCAAATACCAAATATGTCATACTGCCGATCATACTGTTGCCTTGATTTAACTGGCAAAAGATTTTCGGTCACTTTTATGGCCTTTTTCTTATATTTTGTGGAATTTCTTCCATTTTGAGCAAATCGTTAAATAAAAATGCCAACTGACTAACTGATAAAAACATCAAAGTCAAACTTAACACCAGTCATTATCTACTTACGTATACAGGTACAGGTGCAACTTATTTTATATTGCGAATAAATAATGTAATTAGTTATTGAAAAACTCTTTTTGGGTAAAACATAAAGCATTGTATGCACCACGGGCTTTACTGGACTATAATGCCCAATGCCGTCATTATAGTCCTAGTAATATGCACCACGGGCTTTACTGGACTATAATGCCCAATGCCGTCATTATAGTCCTAGTAATATGCACCACGGGCTTTACTGGACTATAATGCCCAATGCCGTCATTATAGTCCTAGTAATACTCACCACGGCTTTACTGGACTATAATGCCCAATGCCGTCATTATAGTCCTAGTAATATGCACCACGGGCTCTACTGGACTATAATGCCCAATGCCGTCATTATAGTCCTAGTAATATGCCCCACGGGCTTTACTGGACTATAATGCCCAATGCCGTCATTATAGTCCTAGTAATATGCACCACGGGCTTTACTGGACTATAATGCCCAATGCCGTCATTATAGTCCTAGTATATAGTATCACGGGCTTTACTGGACTATAATGCCCAATGCAGTCATTATAGTCCTAGTAACGCCCCTGATACATAAATAGCTATTTTCTTACGACTGCTATGAAATGTGTCTAAAAACGCACGTCAAACAGGATCTGAAAATTACTAATTTTACATGATAAATAATACTACTGTGTAAAAATTCTTTACATATCAACCAATCAAAAATGTTTTATTTTCTGTCATTTAGTTTTAAAATAAGCGTGTCACGGGCTACGATATTTGGAATGAATTTTCTCGCAAACCACTAAACGAATTTAAAAAAACTAAAGACTGTTAAAGAAGGACTTTAAAACCCTTTAAACACTTTTTGACGTTTGTTTTGGTGAGTTCAGACAATTATTGGGGGTAAATTCCAGTATTTTACCAACTCATATTTATATATATATATATATATATATATATATATATATATATATATATATATATATATATATATATATATATATATATGGATAGCATAGAAAAGCAGGACGTTTTCTTTTAACTGTCTTTTAAAGGAAGTAAAATATTTTGTATTGTACGCCAAGACAGTAGGGAATTTTCCTTTTGCTTTAACATACATAGCCACCCCGCTACAATTGATGCTCGTATTTACTGAATGCGATTTCAGTAGGGCATCAACGGCAGGATTTAATATCCTACCGCTGGACAACGAAACTTGTCTAATAAGAAGACGCTGGTTTCCTATGCTATTCACCACGACTCGATACAGCCTCACTGAGGAGTCCTGTAAGGCAGGCGAAACCGGTCTGGGGAGAGAGTCGTGGTGGATAGCATAGAAAAGCAGGACGTTTTCTTTTAACTGTCTTTAAAGGAAGTAAAATATTTTGTATTGTACGCCAAGACAGTAGGGAATTTTTCCTTTTGCTTTTAATATAATATATATATATATATATATATATATATATATATATATATATATATATATATATATATATATATATATATATATATATATAAACTAAGTGTCTCTCATTTGTAACTTTGTTATTACTCAAAATATGAAACAGTTTAAATTAGCAAACTAGTATCTTTTTTCACGCTCTTTAAGACTAAAGATTAGAAAAAACAATTGACAATCGGGTTGCTGAGTTATACAGCGAAATACCCCTTTTTTAAATAGAACACCCTGTATATGGTATCATCAATTAAAATATATAAAGATCTTTAAGAAAATACCACATTTGATGTGCCTATCTTTTAGTTTTGGAAATATAGCCATTTAAGTTTGAAAGATAGTAGATATTTTCCCCGTTTTATTTCTGACACTAAAACTTTGTTTATAGCTTAAAGCTGTGATATAATGAAAATTGAACGTAATTTTTAGAATTGAATGGCCATATTTCCAAAACTATAAGAGATAGACATAGCAAATGTGGTATTTTCTTAAAGCTCTTTTAAATATCTATTTATTGTTAATGTTATGTACAGGGTATTTTATTTAAAAATGCCAGTGTACTATAAAATTTCTGAGGATGGCTATATTTCCGAAACCATGAAAAATTGGATATATCACGTGGACTTTTTTCAAGAATTTTTTAATGGTGATAAAATATACTTCCATTTGCTGTATAACTCAGAAACCCGATTATCAATTGTTTTTTAATCTTCAGTCTTAAAGAGCGTGAAAAATGCTACTAGTTTGCTAATTTAAACTATTTCGTATTTCAAATAATAACGAAGTTACCAATAACGGACACTGAATTTGGATGACCCTGTATAATAATTCTTCACAAGCACGTTATAAGTAACAGTAACTAGGGCTGATCTTGCATTCTGTAACGATACCGATTTTCTACCCGATAAGATGATAAAAAGATGATATAAAGAAGTTATTTTAGAGAAAACACTAAACGGCGCGCCGCAGTTGCAGGTTGCGAAATTTACCACAATGGTTAACCTTCCTAGTCAATGTTGCCACTTTGTCACTTTTGTCAGAATCAAAAATTATGTATGATTTGTTGTTAATAATAATAATTAATTAATAATAATTCAATTAGTGATGATTATAGTACAACAAATAAGAGTATATATTTATTTTTGCTAAAATATTTTGGGACTAATCTTTTAGCAGGATCTACATTACCCAAGTAACTAAAATAATTGGGAGGTGGACGCCCTCCCCTGCCTCCATAAATACGCCCCTGAGTATACACACAATATAACAATATGTTTTTATTAAAGTATTTAAGGACTTAATATTCTCTGGTTAAATAATAATTTATATTTTGGCAAATACGATTTTACCCAATTATCTTTAATTTGATTTTGACTGTTCTAGTTGGAACCATCCAAATTAAATGCCCTCATCCTGGACTATGGAGCAAGAAAGATTTCTCGCAGCCATTTGAATTGAGAATTTGGGTTTAAGGGAACTCGAATGAAAACGTATTACAATAATTGGTTTTACATTGTTTCTTACTATGGTTGCTCATTTGTTACCTAACTTCGAAGTTAAATCTAATGCTGTTTATTTTTACAAATAAAATTTATTTTGTTGAAAAGGCTCTTAATATAATAAGGCATTAATATGAAAGTAATTAATATAATTTGGAATTTATGTTACCAAGGGGCAAAAAATATTCTTTTCCTACGACCACATTGTGAAAATAGTAAATAACACACTGTTTTCATGCATAGAAAATGTCTTATATCACACTAGTGTTGCAAAAGTACTTTACAACACTAGTGTTGCAAAGTATAATATAAAACTGTCATCGCTGTCATAGTTATTTAAAATAAATTTGGAGTTATCAGGCTGTTAATGGGATTTACATTGAAAAAGCCATGCAATTTGCATGGCTTTTCAAATACAAATTTAATTCTAAAATGATAAAAAGCTACTAGGTTAGTGATTTTTGATATAAAAATATTGTTAAACAGTAACATATATCGCAGTTCAGGAAAAGTATATATCACCCTAGTGATGCAAAGTTTTCAATGGTTTCTTATTTTTCTGTAAAGAACAAACAACTTCTTTTCTTTGATGGGAAAAAAGACGGCGGACTTATTATTGAAAAAAACATAATAATAAAGTCAATAAAAATTAATTATGTAATTTTTTTAACTTGTCGACAGGATTATTTGATACACAATTAGATTTCTGTATTACTATGGAAACCCATAAAATATATAATATTTAGTATATTGTGAACACCTAGTATAAAAAAGTATACATTTTGGGATTTTAAAAATATACATTTTTGGGAATTTTAAAATAAGTATACATTTTTAATTAGGTTACTTAACATTGGGAATTTTGCTAATTAAAGATATACGTGAGGTATCAAGGTTTTTAAAGTATAAATTAAACAATTTTTCTAGGTTACTCTTATAATAATAAAAATAAAAACATTAAACAAACTGGGTCGCGTAGAAATACAAAACAAACACTGGAAAATTTAATATTTAAAGAGGAGAGAAATAAGTTATAGAGAGGAATCAGATAAGAAGTGGGTAGTAAAAGTGTCAAGTCAAGTATAAAGTTAAAGTTTGAGTTAAGCGCCGTACGGGCTACCCTAGTGGGGGTATGCCCGGTACTAAGTTAAGTTAGTTCAATAAGTTAAGTTGGTCCTAAAAAATGCGAAGTTAGTTTTGATGGTCCACCGGTCTCATGGTCCCAAGGAGATAGTTCCATATGGTAAATTTGCCCCAAGTGACGTCGAGGTGGCCCCGATGTATATTTCGTATTAAAATTAAAAAGTTAATACTAAAATCGATCGTTTAGTAGTTATCTGGAATATTATAAAGTTAAAAAATAACTGATTGGACTCGTAAAATAAGGGAAATGTAAGTTTTGTATATTAAATTATTCTAAAATTAAATATTTTATATTTTTAAATTAAAATTTTGTAAAAAGTAACATTTTAGTACTTGTTAACAGAGATACAATGTCAATTTTTTCTTCCGTCCCGTAAAAAAGATTTTAACTATGAAAAAGGAAGTTGTGTAACCGAAAATATTAAAATTTTGTTGACCAGTGTAATTTTTATGAATAATAAAACAAACTAAAATCCTAATTATAGAGAAGTTTATTCGTATACACACTGTATATTTTAATACATATTTTACAGATAATATAAGTTAATAAAAACTAAAATTAAAAAAAAAGATAAAAACCCCTTTTTTAACATTTTTTTATTTCGTAAATTCATACGCCATTTCGTAGGAACTTAAAAGTTAGATGAAAACTTTTGGCATCACACCGAATGCAAATAGCCTAATTTGCATGGTAACAATCAAGCAAAGAGAGTAAATATTCATTGTACGACCGCGTGCTGCATAGCGGAGAAATTTCGTGATGTTCCCATTTAAAATACATGCTCTGCGAATTGCGCCACAAAAAAAAACACCGCATTGTTATATCCACAGTTTACGAGCATTGCGTGGATGTATGTATTTTAAATGTCTAAATTTGTGTTCTTGTATGAGACGTGCTTAACCCTTGGGGCATAAAAGTTTAGGTAAACGCTACGAAACTTAAGGGGGCGATTACTTAAGTTTTTCTATAAAAATGACTAGGGAAGGAATTGCTGTATTCCTTTTATGCTCCAGAACCGCCCAGAACGACACCATAAGTGTTCCTTTTACAATTTTTTAACATGTTTTCATCTGTAGAACCGTTCTTGACACTATTGACAGTTCTAGAACGGTTCAGAACGGTCCTACAAGGTAAAGGAATACATCAAATACAAGATTTGACGATTTTGACCGATGAAGCAAAATTGCTTTTGTTTTACCGCTTTGTGCAATTGTTTTCTACGTGGTTTTCTAGCTTTATAGTTTCTTTTTAATGAAAAGAGTTTTTTAATAGACATAATTAAGTGTATTTATTACCTAATTAGTGTGTGTTGTGTGATTAATAGGTGATGGCTAGTCGAGAAGGCGAGTTTAAGTAGACTGTTAGGAGCTGTATACATTTTGTTTAACACCTTTTAAGTTTGTAGTTACTTAAAAAAATTATATGAAATTAGGGAGTTGCCTTATTAAAAGTTTTAAAGACGTGTTAATAAAAAATATTATATATATTTAATAGTTTTTTTTTACATTTATCTCCGTTAAAATATTTCTTCCTATGTTTTGGATCTAAAAATTGAGTGCAAGTGTCCCTTGAATACTTACTATTTTAAGTGTTTTCTTTTGATTTACTATCTTTTTCTTTAATTTTATTACATACCTTTAATTTTTTATGATTTATTGTTACTGTATAAAAATTTATATTATGTAATTTTTTTAATGATAAAGTTTTCCTGCCTTTTTTCATATTTTTTTCGATTACAAAATTTTAAATATGTTATTTAACTTTTGGGACATTCAACTTATAAAACTTGCAATACTTATTTAATGATAAATGCCATTATCCTAAACGCATTTTTCATCATAACTTATTAATGATGGATGTCATCACAGTATTTGCAACACGTGGCCCAATAACGGCCAATTGCCCACTTTCGCGTCTTTATGATACCTTTTTGCCAATGCCTTGCCATTAAAGAGTGTTGGCAAAGCCAGTAAATTAAATGTACATGGCCGGCAAAAAATGTTATATGGAAAAATTTATCGGACGCAGATAATTCGGTTCTAATTTTTGTTAAATTTGACAAAGAAAAGTATCTACAATGACAAAGAAAGCAATTAAATAAAAATAAACTTCTAACTTTACTTTTGTGATAAATATCATTTAATTTCAGAAAATAAGACAAAATTATAACGCAAACCACTAAAGAAACACTATCACAATTTTTAGCAAATAGTAAAGCTTCTTTTTTTTCACTATTTCGGTTCTACACTTATCAGCTGTTTCACTTAACTGTCTACTTTAAACCTTTTCAAAGGCAAGCGAATATCGTTGTACGGATCCCATTATTTGACCAGTCGGATAACTTATTCGGTAAAGTACGACACACACGTTTTCAATTTAGTGGAATTGGATTGAACATGAAGTCACGGATCGGTTCAAACGATTAATTGGGTTCAATGGTCGGATCGGAGGTTTGGTTGCCGCAATGAAC
>JACEGR010003260.1:0-108640 GCA_014170235.1 Listronotus bonariensis | reverse complement strand
AAAGTAACAAAACTTAATTAAAAATATGAATTCGTCATTAAAAAGAGCATTAACAACAAAAAATTACTTTTACGGTGAATTTGTTTGACTTTTATCCTCTGAAATTAAATGAACCTCCTCTAAAATATGCCGCCTCCAGGACGCTGCCGCCCCTAGGCCGTGGCCTATATCGCCTATTGACAAATACAGCACTTCTCGTAACACAGTATAGAATGCCAGACAATAGGAACATTTTTGAAATAAAATTTTGTTCGAAAATGTTTCGTTTTCAAAATACAGGGTGTTAAAGTTTTTAGAAAAATTAACTTTCCTACCACTTTAGATATGTCCACAAAATTTGGTACACTACTTTAAACCATAACAATACATTTTTGCTGTAAAAGTTTTTTTAAATTTACCAGTGGCGTTCGAACAAAATTTGTATTGCATTTTTTCAAGATAAAAATAGCACGCCACTGCTTTATTTCTGAATCAAAAATATTTTAAAAATATTCAATTACTTTGGAGTTAATTTATTCTTTTGTGTTTTTTTTCGTACTATAAACGGTTTTCGTTTAAATAAATAAAAGCCATTTTATTGCATGGTAAAATCGCTAAAATCTGATATGATGTTTTGCTGTAAACTTACTTATTAAAAATTATAAATACTGGTAATATTTTTAATTGGGTAAAAATTGAAGTAATGTAAGTTTTTGACCTTTTTTATAAACTAATGAGACAAAAACGACTTTTACACACAAAACACCATAATATCAGATTTTAGCGATTTTGCCATGCCAAAAGGTTTACCGCAAAACATGTAATGTAATGGTTACAAAAGTTGTAACAAATTTTGTGAACGTATCAAAAGTGGTAGAAAAGTTATAATAAAAAGGCATTTTTTCTTAGAACTCTAACACCCTGTATTTTAGAACGGACGCATTGTCGAACATAGTTTTATTTGAAAAATGTTTTATTTTTTTGCATTCTATACTGTATTAGGAGAAATGTATTAACCTAAAAATAACCCTGTTTGATGAAAAATTGTAGAACGATTAGAATTTTATTTAACAGTTTCTGTTTAAAGACGTAGCATCTATAAAGCTAGTGGATCCTACACTATTTTAGGAAACTTATATATCTAACAACTATATTTTTATGTAAAATAAATATAAAAAATATATATTTAAACTGGCTTTTAAAAGATAAATAAAACTCAATAAAAATTAAAAAAATAAATTAGAAAAATGAAGTCGGGTAATAACATAAGTTAATGAAGTATAAAAGTATATTTTTTTATTTAGTTATTAACATTTAGTAGTTAAGCGAAATGTTATTTCCAGACTTTGTTTTAAAAAAATATATTCATTATTTTAAAATTTTTACTGAGTTTTATTTATATTTTGAAGTCAACTTAAATGTTTTTACCGTTATGGCAGTATAGAAAAATCTTATCTCGATATTATTTTATTTTGTGATACTTACTTTGGTTTAGAAAATATAGCCGTTGTAAGTTTTAAGAAACGCACCCGGTATAAAAGATGATTTAAAAAAAAACAAGAAAGTTAAAAAAATAATTTTTTAAATGCATCACAACCTAATTTAAAAGACTTTTATCTGTAATTTTATTGCAAGGGACAATTTTTATTTTCTATTTTTGGTTTGCTTACAATAATTTTAATTTAGAAAGGTCGAGAAATCGAAGAAACAAGGCCAAGTATAATTTGAGAAAGGCACGTTTTGTATTAATAATAGAAAATATAAAAGAAAGAATTTTAGGTGTAATAATAACCTTACTCTTTTGTCCCTTTTTTTTATATTACCTAATTTATTTTTGGGACTAATTACCTAATTTTCGTTTAGTTTCTTTATACGTTCAACACACCAAAAAGTCCTTGGTTGGGGTTTTCTTGAAAAGTAAAGATATTTAGGGCAAAGCAAACTGGTAAAAAATGTAATGTACTTTATTTTTTGGGATAAAACAAACCATTTAACGAAAAAAAAACAAATTAAATAGGTATATGCAATAAACAGTAAAAAGAAAGAATAATATAATACGAACACTATAGTTATTTCAGGAAGGATGACTAGTCGATATTCGATTTTTGCACAAAAATATAGTTAATGTCAATCTGCCACAAAAGATCTACAGCAGATCTTCTTTCCTTCTGGTTCTGGCACCAACATTGTTTCTTCTTCACATCAACGACCTTCTCTCGTCCACAACTAATTCCATTCATAGTTTCGCCGACGATAGTACCCTACACTCCAGTTTTCAGGTTCCTAAACCCATTACTAAACCTGACTTGAAAAACAAACGCAGAGCGATGCAGATATCTCTTTCGCAGGATCTTAATTTAATATTGGATTGGGGCGCCAAAAATCTCGTCCACTTTAATGCATCCAAAACACAATCATGTTCCTTGTCGCGAAGAGAGTCATCAAATACTCATCCTCTACTTATGAGCGGCCAAGTTTTACAGAGCAAAGACACCTTCAATCTTGTGGGCGTCACATTTGAAAGTAACCTTAACTGGCATAAACACATTGTATCTATAGCCACGGCAGCTTCAAAAAGCCTGAATTTCTCTTTCGAGCCAAAAAGTATTTTTCCGCTTCTAATTTATACACTTTATATGTATCCCAAATCCGACCTCCCTTGGAATATTGTTTCCATATCTGGGGCATGGCATCCCCCACAACCCTAAGCATTCTTGATTCTATTCAAAGAAGAGCTATTTGTCTCATTAATGATCCTTCACTTACAGAAAGGCCTCTCTTGCCCATCGTCGGACTGTGGGGGATTTATCGCTTTTTTATAGGTACTTCCATGGCTTCTGCTCTGAAGAATTGTCCAGTATACATACAAACTCGTAGTTCCGCGCGTATGCATCCCTATACGGTCCAACTGGACAGGCCCCGAACTTCTCACTTTGTTCGTTCTTTTATCCCTAGAGTTTCTAGATTGTGAAACCTGCTGCCCGCGGAGGTCTTTCCTTCACCCCCAAATCTTCAAATATTTAAGTCCCGTGTGAACAAACTCCCTTTTATCTCGCTTAAGACACCCACGGTACGTTAGTATTTAGGCTTTAAGCCTTCGTGGTTTGTCCAAAGATAAAAAGAAATATAATTATATGGAATCAGCTTAATAACATAACACATAGGAAATGTAAGGAAAACAGACAATCTAACGTGAATACCTGCATGTAAACATTGCACAGTGGTTATATCTCATTAAAATTAAAAAAAAATCACAATTTTCCTAAACATCCTATACTGCGTCCTATATCTTAAAATTAAAGCGTTGCCTACATGAATTTGTAAAAATATTAAAAAAAGAAACAAAGGTAAATTGTGAAGATTGTCGTTAAATTTTTGGTTCACCCTATAAGGAATAAATTAAACTTGTATTCTAAAGACACCCTTCTCACTGTCTTTTTATTTTTAAACAAAAAATGGGTCTTTTAGAAGTCAAACGTAACCATGACACTTTTACTAATGCAAAAACCTTAGACCAGAAAGGAAATATGATAAGACTAGGTGTCATTTTTTTTTTGTTCAGGACTTCTGACTTTTCTATTATTTATATTTTTTTTATAAAATACACTGCTCACAAAAATTATTGCATATGCACGATATTTTTCATAAGCTTGAATAAAAAAAATGCTTTAATTTAGGTGGTCATATTTCTATTATTAATTGATTTATTAAGACGGCAAAAAATATGTTTAGAAAAGGTAAAGCTATACCTTTGGCGTCGTTATTTACTGTTAACATATACTGCAATGTGATTAAAAGTTTTTGAAAAACATAAACAATTTTTAATCGCCCTGTACGATGTGCTATTAAAAGAAAATATATTACTAAATATTAGTCCCAAAACCAAACTTGTGGTTTGAGTTGTTATTTAGTTTTAATATTTTTGCACTGTTTAAGATTTTTGTAACAATGTCAATAACTTAGCACAACCAGTGTCTATACCCCGGGACCAAGACCGAAGCAGTCTCATTGTAAAACCTATTTGGCGTGTACCTAGGCAGGAGGTGCAGCTAATCCATAAGATATTATATTGACTTATGGATTCTTAAAAACAATAACAAATCTATTGTTATTCAAAATCTTTCATAATATAGAATTGAACTAATTCACCCGACCGCATTTTGAATTGACTTTATGGGTTTATAAGGCAATGTAAATCGTATTAAAACAAAACAAGAAGCACATACTGGCTACACAATTTTTCATGTTTTTAAAAGAATTGCTTCATTTATTTTTATTACATTAAATTCAGCAGATTAAACTTGGTAGGTTTATAAACTTTTAAAATTCTGTCTTTATTATTGGACGAGATATGATACACCACACTTTCTTGCAAAAAGCGACAATAATTGCTAAGGCTGTGTTTACAAAAATTGGTATTTGGAGAATTATAGGCATACTAAATTAATCAGATATGCCGGCATTGTTGCAAATTGTAATAAAATTTGGTTTTGTCATATCTGCGTGACTGGTAGATTGAATTTTGAAAATTGGGAATCCTATTAAAGTTTGCACGTTTCTTTTATTGCAATTAAAATAAATAGAGCATTTAATTTAAAAGAACCATTTTAGGCATTTTAAATTTTTGTGATGCTAATTTGTGTTTTCATAAAACTGCATATTGTGCGGTCGTTTGGATATTCTCAAGAGCCATTTTCTCTAAAAACAAAAAGTTGGGTATAAATATATTTAAGGTTTTATATCAGGAATAACCTGTATAATGTAAATTCCAAAAATGTAAAGGTGATTTTATTTAAAATATAAAAGTTTATCTGGTTAAAACGAAAGTATTACATAGATGCTATTATATCTTAAATTGGAATTCGGTGATACAATATAACGTCCTAAAATTTTAAAATAATAAGTTTGCACCAAAGGAAATAAATTTCTGGATATTAATCTCGTTATCACCTGGTATATAAGAGAAAATATCACTGATTTTTAATATGACAAAACTTTACCCTTTACTTAAATAACAATAAATTTAATTTCGCGGTTTCAAAAGGTTAACATGGCATTAAAGGAAATCCCTGAAACTTTTAAAACGAGGTCATTATAATGTCTGCCTCACACTATTTCTTAAAGCTGCAAGTAAGCTAAAATCTTATCATCTGACTCGAAAAATCTTTTAAGCCAAGAAACCATATTTTGATATGTAAGTTTTAAAGTTAAGTTTATCTTTGAGTGAAATTTAGAAGTTTCGCGATGCCACGCGAAACTTAATTGCAGCTTGGGTGACACCGTCAGTTGATGTGAACATTTTAGTTCTCACAGTAAGATGTTTTACAGATTTTAAAATTCTCTGGATCGCTTTGTTTTTACTTTTATCAGGAAATACAATTACAATTAAATTTTGAAGTGACACAAATTAGGGAAAAATTTAGGAGCGTATATAGGAGTTTCAGCTTATTTTATCTAAAAACTGACATGAGACTTACACCAAATTTTCGGGCTGACACAGGATAATGTTACCCTTCCCATTTTTTTTTTTGGGTTATAAGAAAGACTAATAAACATTTTATAGTTTTATTATAACATTTTTGGACAATATCACACAGTCAAAACAACTTCCGGTTTTACCGGAAGTACTATACACCTTTTTATTTTAAATGCAAGAGTATATTTTTTTAATATTCTTTTAAAATTATTTTTTATGATATATTATACAGGGTGTTCTTAAAAAATGGCACCAAGAGAATACTTTTAAAGAAAATCAAGTACCGTCATTATTTCTGTTTTGAATAATTTTTTTGCAAAGAAGACTGTGGAAATAAAAGAGTGGCCTATTTTACTTCAACAGATAATTATATATATATTTTTTAATAATTTGCTTACATATTGTAATTTCAGTTTTTAATGTAATTGATAAGAGACAATTAGAAATTTTTCAGATATTTGAAATGGAATTACCCCTATTTTATTTTATTTTTAAGTTCTACAGTTAAATCCTTTTCTATTGACATATTACAATATATTGTCTATTTTTAAGATGGTGGCCATGGATCATTTATCTGTGAATTCAGTTATTCGGATTTCGCGAATAAATGATCTATGGCCGCCATATTCAAAATAAACAGTATGTTGTGATATGTCATTAGAAAGGTATTTTTGTGTAAAATTTAGGAATAAAATGCCGATATTTTGACACGTAAATTTTTAATTAAAAATAAGAGTACTTTTTGCTATTAAGTTAAAATATTGTAAAAAAAATATATTTTAAATAAAAAAATACGGTATATTTGAGACATGCAAAGATACGTTTTTACTAAATTTTGGAAAAATAATTAATTTTTTTCTAAAATATAAAAATTAAAAACCAAAAACTTCCTAATTTTAATTTTTCACATAAATGTTAAGGTTTTGTAAAAACAAAAGTTGTAGATCTTTACATTGCCTACAACTTTGCCATCTAACTTTTTCCATAAGACTTGTAGTTTGGCCGGAAATCTAGAAAAACTTTATTTTACACTTTTATTTCCCCCACCCCTTTTCCTTCTAGACCTTAAACCGCCTGTAATTTATTTTCCTTTAACTTTTGTTATATTTTGTACTTTTTTCAATGGTTTTCATCTTACTATTTTTTTTTACTTTTTACTTTTTTAAAGGCTTCGGCACTGGCCTATTATAACTTTAAAAATTTATAGTAATAATATTTTTTTTTATTTACACTGATAACTCCAAAAATATACATTTTTCTAAGTTAATTTTTATACGATTATTGGTTCTATCTTGTCTACCCCTCATAAACCAAATTCTGTCTACGTCCTTATGCAGCGCACCGTTCGAGAATCCGCCTAAGAAGCAAAACAACAATTCTCTGGCGGATGTTCCTATACGACCCGTCTCTAATGGACGCACTCTGATTTTATTACAAGGTAGGCGGAAAATAGATTCGATGCGACCCATAGATCCGCAGTGGCAAGAAGCATTTTTCGGATTTTTACGACCTCGCGCTGTAAACAAATGGATGGGTGGACGAACATGCGCACTTAAAAGCCATGGCAAAATACAAACACCGGCACCCCGTACCCTCCTTCCGCGGTCTGACCGTGACACTCATTAGCTACCGAACAGAAAACCAGGACACGTCAAATAATTCTTTCCAATAATGCGGATAGTCTGTTTGGCGCCAGGTGCATTTACCCTCAACTACTTGCGCACAAACCGGTTTTTTCGCCCGTGAAATGTAACTTTTGTTTCGCGCAGGTAATAACATTGGCAATCCATCGAGATCAGTGATGCGACCCACCCGGTGAATGCTAGCCGAGTCAGGCGCATTTCTTGAAACAGGGAAATACTGCGCCCGTCCGTCGCGTCTCTAGCGGACACACTTTAATTTAAATACAAGACAGACAACTCGCCAGCGGTCCGTTCCATCCGCCCGACCGTCGCTAGTGGACGCGTACCTTTAGGAGATAAATAAATTTTGATTTTAAAATCAAAAACTATTTTGTTTTTATGGTTTGCTTTTTCCCTCTCAGAAAAAGTTGCAGCTCTCAGTGGCGTGGCGAGTTGCAGCTGAAGGACTATTTCTAACAAAAATACGGTACGCCACTGACTGTGTAAATGTGTGTAGCATTTTTGTTAATGCTTTAGATTAAGCAAATACAAATACAAGTTTTGCATGTCTTGTTAGTTTTTTTTTCAAATCTTGGTTTGTTTAGGAAACAAAAAAATAAATAAAGTAATTTAAAAGGCAGGTTTATATGTATAATACTATCCAAAAAAATATACAGAGTGTTTAAAAAAGTTTAGATTTAAAATTCGATTTTGACCTTACTATTCTCAACGGATTTTGATGCAAATTTTTTATTAAATAGAGTGATTCCAGTATAATATAAAAAAAACATATACGAACTGTGTTTCAAAAATAGTTTAGATTTAAAATTCGACATTACTCAACGGATTTTAATGCGGTTTTTTAATAGATAGACTGATTCAAGGAGAAGGTTTATATGTATATAATAATATCCGAAATCTTCATGGTATAGGGGAGGGAATTGTTTTACCCAAATTTAACGCGTGCGAAGCCGCGGGTTAAAGCTAGTGTATAATATTAATAATGTATTAGCAGGGCATAGTACCCTAGTCAATTATTAAAAACCGAACTATTTAAATTCAAGACTAATATTTTTAGGCTATAAAAGGAGCATTGACGAAACATTTTCTTTTAGAAATAAGATGCAGTCTTACAATTTTTGTTAAAATAGGTGTTTTTAAAAATTTTCATTTTTTAAAAGGTTTTACACCTTGTATCTTGAGAACGAACAATTTGCGCACCTATGTTTATATGAACTTTTGTTTTAATTCTAAGGCAGTTTGGCAACACTATTTAAAAATACCCTGTATACTATGGCTTCAAATTTTTCACCGCCGCGCCGTCAAATAAAAAATATATTCAGGGTGGCCGCCGAGGTATCCGAGATACTTTGAATATGAATTTTATGACTAATTTTAAGCAAAAATAAGTTTATTAACTTTTTCCGACTTCTTAACGGTTCTTGAATTATCTGGGTTTAAAGTTGCCAAGACATAAATTCTAGAGTAATAAAATAACATTAGTTGCTACTGGTTTGCTTGGGTAATTTATAAATTAGCACCTTTAGTTGTAACAATGTTGTTTTTCGTAAATTGTCATTATTCAAAGCTGTTGTTTGTTTTCTCGCATTACTTGTGTTAAAATCATGTCGGTATTTTATTCACGTAATTTTAACACAAGTCATGTAAAAATAAAATAACCAACAGCTGTCAATGATGACAATTTACGAACAAACAATAATTATTTAACTTAAGGTGCTAATTATTAAATTACCCATGCAAACTAGTCGCAACAATGTAATTTCACATATTCTTGAATTTATGTCTTGGCTGGTTCAAACCCAAATAATTTAAGAACCCTTAGGAGTTCTAAAAAGTGAATAGAATTATTTTTGCTTATAATTAGTCATATAATTCATATCCGAAGTATCTCGGATACCTCGGCGGCCACCCTGTATACTGAAATTTGTTAAGTTTTTAATTAAACTCATTTTAAACAAAAAATACATAACATGCTTATTGAGAACGTATGTCAAACCCCTTAAAGAATTTTCAAAATCGCTATAGGTGATTTGAAGACAAAGGTAGTATGTAAACTTATTATGTAGAAAACTTTACAAAATTAGAAAAGTTTTGACTCAAATGCAGTTTCCAGTTTTCCTTTTGCAATAAAACTCCGCCTAAACTCGTATTTATTTGTGTAAGGTCTTTCCAATGATAGGAGGTAAAATAAATGGTTTTGTAAATAAATATTTTTCGCATAATTAAGAAGGGATGCTTTTTTTTACTTTTGCATGAAACAGGTGTAGTATTATTAGCATTTTTTTGCTAACATAGTTTTGGGTCTTGTTGGTGTTGGGACTATCTACAGGGTTATTCACGGTGAGTGTTCCGTTGAAAATTTCGGAAACTAGTAAAGATACATTTTTCTTAATTATTTTTGAACTAAGTTTCATTACAAGATGTTTAAAAATAAGAATAAATATTAAATAGAGGAAATAACCAAAACTAGGAAGAAGTTTGTAACAAGTTGCCTATTCTTAGAAGTATTAGTTCTCGAGATATTTCAAATCAAAAATTTTTATTTGGCAGTTTTAAAATTGAGTTATAATGTATTAAAAAAATGCAATATTATACAAGGTGTTTCAGAACTATGAAATCAAACTGCTAGGTGTTATTCAGTGCAACAGTAGAAGACATTTGAGTATAGGAACCAATGTCTGGAAAAGTGTAACTACGGCTTTACAGCCCTAAAAAGCGTTAAAATTAATGAAGATAAATTGCCTAAATAGGATTTAATGCATTTAATTTTTGCCTTTTGTTCATGGTATCATCACAATTGTTTAAAATGTAAATGTCAATGTTTAAAAATTTTATTATTTGATTTTTTTTTTTAATTTATAGTTTTTTTAATAGTTTTGTTGTGATGATATCATGTTAAAAAGGCAAAATTAAATGCTTTAAATTCTATTTGTGCAATTTATCGCCTTTCTAAATTTTAACGCGTCTTAGGCCGTAGTGACACTTTTCCGGACATAGGTCCCTGTTCTCAAATGTTTTCTACTGTTGCCCTGAATAACCCCTAGAAGTTTAATCCCAAAGTTTTGAAGCCTTCTGTATAGGGTGTTCAATTTAAAATAAGCAAGTTGATAGGTATATCCGGTATAACCGAAAATCCCAGAAACGTTAGATATGTGACATATAAAGATCAATATCATCTAAACCTAGTGCTAAAATATAAAAATGTAATTTTAGTATTTTTAAGATCTTTTAATAAGACACTTACCGTAAATAACCCTATACAGTGTGTCCAAAATTGGTAGGGAATGTATTGGGAGATCGGAAACTATAAGATATAGAAAGATGGTTAAATGGGCAAAGTTGTGAGCCATTCAATAGCTAATCTTATGCCGTTTTGATGACGACAGTATCTTGTTGATTTTTAAGTTTTTTTTTTTAAACTGAAAATGTGCATTTTAGAAAAATGCTGTAGTTTTTTCAAATAATTTTTTGAAATCTGTAAAAACATTTTTATGGCAACTTTTTAAGAGCAATGCATTTCTGCATTCAGATTTTAATTTCAACACTTCGGTTTTAAGATACCATCATCAACTTTCGTTTTTATGCCGGCCATTTTGTTTTTTTTTGCAAATTTTTAAAAAACTTTTCTTCACTTTAAAATGATGTATAAAACTTTATAGGTATTTTTGATTTTTATGTCAAAAATCGTCAAAATTAATTTTTGTCCGAGATGGCCATGACTTCAAAAGCCATTAGCTCTAAAAACAAAACAAAACTTTCTTCATTTAACCATCTTTCTGTCTCTTATAGTTTTTCATATCCCAATACATTCCTACCAATTTTGGACACACTGTATAGTCAGCTTCTACCCCAGCAGTTTCCAAAGGGTTACTTATTTAAAAAAGGCAACCAAAATTAACTTAGTAAATAATTTTATTAACTCAACCTTAACACTTTACACAATTTAATTCTTAAATGGTGTTAATTTTTTTGAAAATTTTGCTAAAAAAATGAAAGAGGAGAAAACCTTGGATGACAACAGGATCAACAGTCTAAACACTTAAGGAACAAAGAAACAAACAAAAAATCAAGTTCGGGGCCTTTCCAACTAGACCGTATAGAGAAACATAAAAGTGACTTTAGTGGTTTGTCTGTTATTTGAACGCATTTTTAAAAATGCCTACAAAAAAGTTAACCATCCCCTACTTCACAACAATGGCAAAACGAAAAAGCTTTTCTGTAAGCGAAGAATCGTTATAAGGATACAGGGTACAGGGTGGCGCCTTTTCCTTGACCTTGCAGTGTATAGCGAAAACTTAAAGAGATAGGACAAATTGATTGCATAATAATATTGATTACGATTTTTAAAACAAATTTAGTGGTAAAAGTAAACCATGAATGGCTAACTTAATTCAATTTGGAGATACGGACTGTTTATTAAGTTTTGGTAATATGACCAGGCACTTGCAATTCGCTTGATATTAGAGACAAAAAAGATGTAAACGAAAAAGTTTTAGGGATTTTAACGTACAATTCAGTGGCATACCCAAATTTTTTGCTTGACTTTTATTTTAAAGTTATAAGACAAAGTTGGATTATTTTTAAAAGGAACACCCTGTTTATTTTATCACAATTAAAAGAAATAGTAAAATAGCTTTAGAAAATACTGCATTTGATATACAGGTTGTCCCAGCTTTATTTATACACGAAATAATTTCGCCCCTGTACAAGTTACAAAAATAAATTTAAATAAAAAAATATCTATTTGGATACATACCTTTTACTGACAGTACCAGTTAATATACAAGGTGTCTTATAACAGACTTTTTATTGTCAAGTAGGTTTTTTAAAATGGAACACCTTGCAAATTTTAAGAAATTTTAACTATATATATAACACACTTTACGTTAATTACTGCTGGTTTTTAAGACATCGATAGTACGTTGTTATACTGATTAACAATTAAAAGTAAAGAAAAAAAAATATTTTAGATTTATTGATTTTTAAATGATTTTTAATAAATAATACAAAACCATGTAAATAATGGATGGTATTTATTTGGGTACACGCCAAAAATAAAATTAAAAGTACTAAAAAGCAAAAAAATTTAAAGAAGTAACAAGATAATTAAAAATCGACTTTTCGGTGGCAAATCTGCCACCGTTGTCAAGATAAATGAAATAAAAATAATAAAAATAAAAATTAACTATTATTAAGGGTTTAAAATTTAAATTTTTTATATTTTTCAGGATATTCTGAAATCTTTGACATTAAATGTCAAAATATGTTTGTTTGGTTATAGTGTCATAGTGACATAGATAACTAGTTGCTGGTGTATTTATTGTTTATTTTACAAAAAGGTGAACAGTTAGTTAATTTTTAGTTTTTCTGAAGATACTTCAGTATCAAGCAAAGGCAACCAAGTGTTATTTAAATGAACTGACATTGATGCTACACAATTATCTTTATATATATATACGCACTTTCTTTGATTTTGCGTTTTTTAAAACAAGTTTCCTTTGCTAAAATGCTCGAAGCATCCCAGTTTATTCTATGATTGTTATCAAATGCGTGTTGGCAGATTTTTGATTTATGAAATTCTGTGTTTTTAATGTATGATCTGTGTTCTTTTATGCGTTTGGCTAATGGTCTACAAGTTTCACCTATATAAAATTTATTGCATTCGCAAGGTATTTTATAAATGACATTTTTGTATTTTCATTTAAGTTGTATGGTTTTGTTTTTGTTAATTGAGATCTAATAGTGTTTTGTGTTTTAAAGATTGTGCGAATATTAAATTTATGTCCTCTTCGTTGAATTTTATTTGATAGTCCGGGAATGTATGGTAAAAATAAATTTGTAATAGGTCTATTTTAATTTTGTCTTATAACTGGAGTTTTAAATTCAAGAAAACAATTATTTATATAATCAAGAGGATAATTATTTTGAATTAAAATATTTTTTAAATAATCTTTTTCAATATTTATATTTTAAATAAAACAAATGACTTTAATTCTATCAAATAGACTTTTTACAACTCCCTTTTAACCATTATTGGGTGATTTGAGTTAAAATTTAAGTATCTATTTGTACGTGTAGGCTTTCTGTAGATTTTTGTTTCAAAATTGTTTATATTTTTTTTATTAAAATGTCAAGAAATGGTAGTTGTGAGTTGTTTTCTTTTCTAAAGTAAACTTAATTGTGGGTTCTTGTGTATTAATGTGTGTTAAAAAATTATTTAAACACTGTTCGTCATGTTGGTATATAGAAAAAATGTCATCTATATATCTCCACCAAACTAAAGGTTTATATTGATAATTTTCTACAAAATTTGATTCAAAGTTTTCCATAAAAATATTACTTAATAAAGGTGATAAAGGTGAACCCATAGCCATGCCAGAGGTTTGTTTATAAAAATCGTTGTTATATTGAAAATATGTTGTTTTGACACAAAAAGTTCATAGCTCAAGAATAGTGTTTATGCTTAATTTTGTTCTTTCGCCAAGATGAACATCATTTTCTAATTTATTTCTAACAATATTTAATGTTTTATCCACTTTTATTTTTGGCGTGTACCCAAATAAATACCATCCATTAAATGAATCCTCCGAACTACAGAACATATCTTCAAACCATGTAAATAATTACCTTTCATTGTAGGAAATACTTATAGGTACATAGGTCATCTATTTAGTTTATTTTAGATACATATTTACTTACTTAACCCAAGAACAAGTCATAATTGACGTATTGTTGTTATTTTAGTGCAAAAAGGTAAATATGTTTCTGAAATAAACTAAATTATTAACATATCTACTAATACTTCGTACAATAAAAGGTAAATAATTACATTGTAATATATTTTTTTGTCACTCTGACAGAAACACAATAGTTATTTAAAAATAAAAGGAACCAAAATCTGATTTTCCTATTTAATTTCTAATAGTTATAATGAGTATATCAGCATACTGCTAATATCTCAAAAACCAGTAATAACTAACGTATAGGGTGTTATACCTTTTTAATCTAGAATTTAATACAAAATCAAAACTGGTAATATATACTTATTTTTATACTTTTTAAAAAACCTACTTGACGATAAAAATTATGTTTTTAAGACACCTTGTATAAAAACTAGTACTTTTAATAAAAAGAATGTATCAGAATAAACATTTTTTATTTTAAGTTTATTTATGTAATCTTGTATACGGGGTAAAGTTATTTCTGTGTATAAACAGAGTAGAGGACACCTTGTATACAATTTTTTATACTTCGGAAATATGGTCATACTCAGGAACATTTTTAATGAAACACCCTATATATTGTATTAATCTTGCAAAAATATTTTTCAAGAGCTTTAGAAAAAAACTACATTTTATACTGCATAAGCAATGAGTTTTGGTATAACGGCCAGTAATGGAATAACAAAACAAAAGCTATTAGTTAGACCATCTCTTTTCCTCACATTGCCTATGTGTTCTGTTATTCAACTGAATCGGTATATCTATTTATTTAGTTCCCAAAAATGTGACTATTTAAACTTAAAAATTAAATATAATTTTCATTACACCTACATACTGTATAAGCAATAGATAAAAAGTATATCGGCCAGTAATGCAAAAACAAAACAATAACTATTAGTGACCATGTTTACTTGCAGGTAATTACGTTAGTCTATCTTTTTTCCTCACATTGCCTATGTGTATATACATTTAGCTCATCCTGTATGTGTCAAACGCACTCAAATTTAAATTCTCATACTTCCGAAACTATGAGGGAAAAACATATCAAATGTGGTATTTTCTTAAAGGTTTTGGATTTTTTTTAATAATAATACAACATACATGATTTTAATTTAAAAAAATGCTATTTATTATTGAACTCTTGACGATGGCTCTATTTTTTGAATCTATGAAAAATTTATTTTATCAAATGTAATTTTTCTTTACGGCTTTTAAGAATATTTTCTTATTGATAATAAAATATGCAGAAAACTTTGTATCATACTATAAACTAAAAGGTAATGGACCTAAAAAGAAATCCGAGATTTTTGAAGCTGCCGTAACTGTAAATACAATGCGTAATATGTGGTAAAATTATAATCTAATAAATAATTAAATATCCTTAAGCCTTGTTATATACAACAACACAAAAAGTTTTTTGGCGGAGAGGTTGATGCCATTACTTTTGTGTTATTTTGGGGTTTGGATTAAAATATAAAATAATTTATAATGCGTATTTCACAACCGCTATCAAAACCAATAAAAATATTTTATCCATAAACATTAGATACCCTCTTTTAAAACATGTCAGTTACATTTTTAACCATGACAGGGAATACAAATAAAAAAAAATAAATCCAGCTACGTAAACTTCTAAACACCGCCTGTCACTCAAATTAGAATAAGGGAACTCCTAAAAAAGTTGTTTTGTATTGTTTTCTCTCGGATTTTTATTTAAAAATAAGTATCAACTTTCGTCTGTGCAGTTTGCATCCTAATTCTTGTACAGCACTCAAAAACATGAGATGTCTTTTTCTACTATAAAAACATATTTTGTGGTGATTTTTTTAAAAATGTGCTTAACCCTTAACATTTTTGATTCTTTTTTAAGAAAAGCTGTTCGGCTTATTAATAATCCTGTCAGGCGGTAGGGGATTTATTTCTTTGTTGTGGGTACTTTTACGGGTTTTTGCTCCAAAAATTTGTCCAGTACAATACCTTTAAATACAGCTCCCATCAGAGAACCCTTTTGTGCCAGTAGTATGCATCCCTACGGTGTAACTGGGCTTCAAACTTCGTTCGTTCTTTTATATCCATTGTTTTATGATATGAAACACGCTCTCCACAATTTTTCACCATTTACTAATCTCTATACTAAATATTGAAAAAAACTCACGCTGTATAAATTACTATTTTTACCCCGGGCGAAAAACGTAAATAAAACTAAATTAACACTAGGAAGTCAGAGTTAAATGATGCAACCTTTTCTTTAGTCTTGCTCTCAATTAAATTAAATTCACATTTGTCATGAGACGCCTTGAATCTTGCTGCATTTTCGCACTGAAGATGTCACCTAAGTTGCAATTAAGTTCTCTGTGGCTTGCAACTTCTAAATGTTCGTTTCAAGACAAACTTGGCTTTAAACTAACTTACGAAAAGCGATTCTTTTTAAACTTTTTTAAAACCAGTCGGGTAAATAAATCCCAATAATAAGATGGTCTTAAATTATCCTTATCGTTTGATTATTTTTTACGTCTATAGATTTACAGGACAAAGCTAAAAGTGTCTGCAATTTTACTGCACCAATTTGTACAAAGTGTTTTAAAATATTTCTTTGACTGTTTTTTTGCCTATTTTTCTATAAAAACCGAATTATGATATTGTGGCAACGTAATTTTTGACCAAATAACTCGGATGGGGTATTGGACACTTTAAACTTACATTAAAAAATAAATAAAAAATTATATTTTGCACCAGATAAAAATACAACTCTACCAGTATATAACTTGTAAAATAAACATTCCCCGTTCTTTCCTTAATCTGTGTGGTCAATGGAAACACCCAGTATTTTTTGGAGTCGAGTTTTTACTGCCTGATTTTTTCCAAATTGTGTTGTGTTTAAATATTAAATTTGTCGATCTTTGTTTTTACAGTTCTACGCGGTCGATTTTTTTCAATTTTTTTAATTAACCTAGCAAGTTAGACATGACTCTCACACCAAATTTATACCAGATAATTTCAAGACTTCAGGCCTCTAGTTACCAGAAATGGCAAATAATTTCACGAACCTTGGTTTATAATGCCACAACGAAAACTCCTTTTAAGCTTGGTCTTAATTACGCGTGCCAATTTTTCTCTGAAATAAAGATTAACGTATCCTTTTCTACTTAAAGGTTTATTAAAAATTATTAAAAGCTCTAGTTTATTATGCAGAGAGGATTTTAATATTTTCGCTAATCTACTGGGTTAATAAAAAGGTTTTTTAGTCCAGGCACACACTGCTTTTACATAACGAACAAACTTTAACGACAACATTATGGTTCGTTGCTGTGCTTTATACTTAAAAAGCAATAATGCCTGATGTTGCTTTTGAGCAGCCCCATCTATTAAGCGGCCCAAAATGTAAAATTTTAGGTTTAAAACAGCCCCACATTCAGTCACGAACTGATCATAAATGGTCACTAAGCGTGACGAATGGGTCACACATGCACCAACTCTTACAGCGTATTTAAAATATCAAGATCATCGAAACATTTTTACCCCTCAAATTAATCATACATGGCTAAATCAAAAACAATGCCATTGGTCACAAATGGTCAACACTGGTCACTATGAATAATCAGTAAGATTAAAGGAGTTCTGTATTCTGTATGAAGACATTCAAGGACAACAAAATGTTTTGAGCGGCCCAAAACTAAAAATTTTAGATTCAAATAACAAACTTTTTGAAAGGTAGTAACATTTAGAGAATAGGTTATAGGTATTTAATATTTGATCAAATATACTGGAACACTAATTGCTACATAAATATATTTAGCACCTAAATTATTGGTCATTAGGCCGCAGTGATTGATTACCAGTAAAACAGAATTAGAAGAAGTTATTATAAATTCATTAACTGCTACAATAGAATATTTAGCACCTCAATACTAAAGTTGAAAACTTATCCGACGCGATACCAATTGGTAACCAATTGGTCATGATTGGTCAAAGAGTTGCAGTAATTGGTCAGTGGTAAAAGGATCTTCAAGAAATGTGTTTTATAAATATAACTTGTTACATAAAAATAGGCAGCACCCCAATATCAACATTCAGTGCCCATTCAATGCTTTATAAATTGGTCACAAATTGGTTACGGTCGGTCGCAGTGGTCAGAGTTCGAAGTGCTGGGGTGGTTTTACACTGTTTTTTTTAAATATATGTAGCGTAATAAAATAACTATATATCACCGGCGCTGTATGGTAGTACTTCGCAATCACAGTGCTGTTAATATTTTCTGGATTTAATAAATGATACAATAATTTATACCTTATCGGTAAGATTATAATAAAGAAGCAATCCTAAGAATGTTAAGTTTACTTACTGGTTTTAGTTTCCTTAATTAGCAGAAAAACAGGACAAACTATAACATTCTTTTAAATTAATATAGGTATACTTATTCCATTTAATTTGTAGCCCAAAATGTGTTATCTAAGCATAATTATCATGTTTATGAAAATAAATCAAAAAGTAATCATTTACCATTTTATAAAACTAAAAATACAATTAAAACCACGATAAATCAAATATTGACCCATTGTTTTAATAGACCGATATTAGGGGTTATTTAAAAAGCGATTTATTATCATTGAGTATCGCATATTGGTCAAACTACATTATATGAAAATACTGGTATAATTAAAAGGGTTTTAAGGTCAACACATTTTAAAAAGTTATTAAAAATTAAAAAATGTTGTTTTTTACAGTCAAAGTGGCAAACAAAATAAGTTTAGATATTTATACGTATTGAAAAAGTAATAATACCCTAATTTTATTACGTGCTCTACAGAGGATAAAAGAATAATGTGGTTAAGAAAATTTTAAAGTAGATTTTAGATCCTAAAACGTAAAAATAGTTATTATAACCGTGTATTTGTAAATGTTTGGTTTTTCAGAGCATTTTTATTTTTAATACGGAATTTGACGTTTTTAAAAAACTTGTTAAAATATTTTAATAAGTTTTGGTACATGCAACGTATTATTAAAGGTTGCATATTTCAATCAGTACAAAATTACATTTTCAGAATTTATTTAAGCCAAAAATTTAGTAAAACATAGCTATATTAAAAAAAAATACCACAAAAAATCAACTGCACCAATAATTAAAATAATTTTTATTTTGTTTTATTTTTTAAAACAGACCGTAAGTATAAAGAAGTATCCAAACTTATATTAACATCTTAAGGGGTTTTTAATAAATGTAAAATAAATTATTTAGGATGAAATAGTTTTAACATCCCATGTTATAAAAATAAAGTATATTTGAACCCATGTTAAAATAATTCTTTCCCATTTTTATATATAGAGTCTGTCCCGAATCTTTCTTAACATCATTTTGTCACGGGGTATTTCAAAACAAATTTAAAAAATAAGGACGATTTTTTCTAAAAACAAAAGCTAAGATGAAATATAGGAATGTTACTTATATAAAAACAATTTTTTTTTGTATATATTTAGACTAATGTAAGAGGTTGAAATAGTCTCCCCTACCATTCTTGCTAACCAAATTTACAAAAACAACCATTTTGAAAAAAAGCATCGAATAAAAACAAAAAATTAATTGTTAATCGTTTGTCATTATCATCAACTATCACGTGCAGGGGCGACAAATAAAATTAAGGAAAAAAAATAAAGGTTTTTGTTTGTTTTTTTAACACCCTGTATATTTAACCAGTCAGTCAGTATATGTACTGGGGTAAAGCAGTTCTTTAACTTTAAATGTTTGAGTCACAACCTAAGGAGTTATGACAATTCAAATTCTATTTATCTGAATTAATAAATAAATCTAAACAAATAATAATAAATCAAGTCAATTAATTTAAAAAAATTGTTTTACAGAATATTTTTGTATATTTCTTTACCTTTTTAAAACCTATGTAAGAGGTTGAAATAATCTACCCCTATTATTTTTGTTAACTAAGTTTACAAAAACAAAAAAACTTAAGCAACCATTAAAAAAAAAATTGATAGCCTGGTGTATTTAAAAACTTTTTGTCTTCTCTATTTTTAATAAACGCATCGATTTTAAACAACAAAATAAAATGTAAATTGTTTATTATCATTATCATTGGGAAACACATGTATTTATTTTAAAAGACCCTATATATTCAGCCATATACATAGATGTATACTATGTACATATGTACTAGGGCAAAGCAGTTTTTAACTTTAACTGTCTGCGCACAACTTGAGTAGTTATGATGATTCAAAGTTTGTTTATCAGAATTATTAAATAAATCTAAAAAAAAACATATAATAAATAAAAGTGTAAGTCAATTTATGGATTATAAAAAAAAAATTGAAACATTACAATGCAA
The DNA here is from genome assembly GCA_014170235.1 of Listronotus bonariensis. Lineage (NCBI taxonomy): Eukaryota > Metazoa > Arthropoda > Insecta > Coleoptera > Curculionidae > Listronotus > Listronotus bonariensis. The sequence goes on along the minus strand of JACEGR010003260.1, from coordinate 88,485 downwards.
TTTTTACCATTTCCAAAAGGATTTTATTTAAAGCGGTCTTAGTGGACCAAAAAAGCGCGTTAATAGCAGCGGCAGGCAGGCAAATAACATGTCCGAAGTGAACAATCTATGCGGGAACTTTTTAGTATTTAATTAATTAACTACAGCATAATACACTCTCCAGTGGCATGATTAATGATTTAGCTGATTTATGTATTTCACACGTTGATTAATCGCTTTTTGGGTATATCGCGAGTAACGTGTTCACTGGCTCGATCGAAAATACTTAAGTTTCCTTGTTATTTTTGTTGGGCGCATAGGTACTCCTTTTAATTAAACTTTTATAACTTCGAAAACCTCATTCATTAAACCTGCAAACTCAGTGACGGAGCTACAGACTTGCCGCCAGTAGGATATTCATTTTTTGCCGCAACTGAATTTTGATACCTAAGTCCACAATAATATCAATTATACTGTATATTAGAACTGATGGTAATAATTTACTTATTTTTTACTTTACTTTTTACCCAACTCTACAATCATATTAATTACATTATCTATTAAGTAGAACTGATAGTAATATCAGATATAATTTACTCATTTTAACTTTTATTTTAATATACTAATTTGACTAGAGAGAAGCTGTTGAATAAAAAAATGCAGCTTACTATTGTTTTATCTTGTACTCTTTATTAATTCATTTTGATTGACATTTTCTGTAAAAGTTGGCTTCTTTGTTTTTATTACCTATAACAATTGCTGTTATTTAAACATTAGAGATATTAAAGTAGGTTAGATCCCACCAAAAACATAAATGTTAAAAAGGTAAGCCAAGTTCAATACTTCAATTATGTTTGGCTGTGGGCTTGGCCCCAAAGAGAATAGAGATTCAAATAGGCGCCAAGTTCTCATCAAAATCCAATTATGTATAAGATCTTGAAGAAGGTTAAATTTGACTTGGCTGGTTTTAATTTCATAAGTAATTTTATAAAGTTATTCAACCCTTTTAAATATTTTCTAGTTCCGACCACTACACCACACCAACTTTTATATCAAGTAGAAAAGTTCTGATATTTTAAACGCTACATTTAAAAAAAAACTTTTTGTTTTATGGGACCTCACTATTTCCTAGCTTTTTTTTATTTTTATATAGGTGTAAGACACAATCACTGAGCTGAATTTTAAATTTTATATTTCTAGGTCATCTGAAAGTGGGTGGGTTTTGATCCATATGTAGTCAGTAAGTAAGTCAGTAAATCAGTGGAAAAATGGCGACTTTTGGACCTTCATATCTTTATAACCGGTTAAGCTAGCTTTATAAAATTTAGGCTACTAGTTGTTATGGGTATAAATATAAATAAACACACGTTAAACACACGTAGTTTTGTGTGTTTATGGTAACTAGGTTTTGAGTTATGGGGGAGTCAAAAATGGCACCAAGTGGTTCGTGTAATATTACAATCGGCGTTGCAGCCATTTTCTTTGCTTTAACTTGGCTTGACACGCTGCCGCGTGTCTAGATAAAACACCATACTGTGTAATTTTTATATACCGTATGTCCACGGATGGACTTTACAATAGAAGAAATGGACAAAACATTTAAATGTTCGAAAAAGTTGTCTATGACAACTGCTTTTGCTTCCTAAAAGAACAAGATTTACCTTGGGAAATTTGTTTTGTTTGGTACAGAGGCTCCAATAACTACAAAAATGTGAAAAAGAACTAAGGCAAAACTACCTTTTTACTAATTTAGCAAAATGTCAAATGGGAAAGGTTTTTAAAATGAGGTTTCGATATCTCACATTTCATATAAAATAAACAAAAACATTTTTTTTGGTATCGTATTATTTGATTCATATTTTTCACCTTTCTTCCGTTATTAACCTGGTTTTTCTTTTTATATTTAAATATTATTTTACAAACTTTGACATTAATAATTGTGTTGTATTAAAACAAGGTAAATTACGTATAAGAGGTAAAATATATAGGGCGATTTATAACTAGAAATATGAAAAATGACTTAAAGTAAGTCCAGTATAGTTCCTCCACTCACGGTTCCCAACAGAGAAACTCGTGGTTCCGCGCGTATGCATCCCTATACGGCCCCGAACTTCCCAATTTGTTCGTTCTTTAATCCCTAGAGTTTTTAGAATGTGGAACCTGCTGCCCACGGAGGTCTTTCCTTCCCCCTAAATCTTTAAGTATTTAAGTCCCGTGTCAACAAACTCCCTCTTACCTCACTTAAGACACCCACGATACGTTAGTATTTAGGCTTTTAGCCTTCGTGGTTGGTCAGAAGATAAAAAAAAGGGGGGACTCCTATATTATCCTCACTGTATATACTCGTAGGAAAGTTTTCGTGGAGTGGCTGCTGCTAATTCTTGAAAACAAAATACCAGTAAATTGCAAATAGTAATGTTGTCAAAAGACATAAAAATCATTTTTAACGATACCTTGCCTTGATGATCTGATATAAGACAATGAATGCACAATTTTGTACAAAAGAATCTATAAGAGTTATAGGGACCAATTGCATATTTTTACGTTTTACTGAGAAGAATACCCAAGCAAGTAACCAAATGCCGCGCTTGTTGCTGCACCGGTGAGATCGGCAGAGACGGTCAGCGGAGTTAAGCAACGTGGAGCGCGGCCATAACTTGGATGGGTGCCCGGGGGTCAGCGGACGGACCGAGCAGCAACCATTCAACTTATGGAATAAATGGTGTGTAAATGAGAAGGCGTAGGGTCAAGGCACAATAAGCCTCTAGGGCTGTAGCGCACCACCTAGGGGACGGTTGTCGGACTCGGACCTAGATGGAAGACCCGAAAGGGCGAAAAATTACAAAATCCAGATTCTGTCTATTTAAAAATACACCTAAATTTTTGGTCAAATTTACTGGATTATATGGCAACAACCTAAAAGGTAATTAAAAAAGTACGCGCTTAGAATGTGTTATTAATGGATGTTGTAGTTCTAATGGAGTTGCTGAATTTTTTTAAACTCTTTTTTATATATAAAAAGTTTTAAGCAGCTTAACGAGCAACTTAAATGTATTAAAAAGTTTACAAGGGAATAAACAAAATTAATTAGGGTTTACGAGAACTTTAAAAAGAACGACGATATTTAAATAAAATTTATAATCATTTGACAGATTTCTTCCTACGTTAAATAAAAATTGAAAGTTTTAATGTAACAAAGTTTTTACCTGTAAAGCAGCAAAGGCAAATAATATATCACCAAATTACAAATTTTAAAATATCAGAATATCTGAAGAAACCTATTACCAACTTTAATTTATTTTCTTTTCATATTTAAATAACTTTATTTAAATAATTATTAAAGTATTTTTGAAGTTTATAGCACAATCATTTAATTTTATATTGTTTAATGGTTAAAAATTTACATGCAAAATGTACATTTTTTTTTCTTAAACTATTAATTTCTGCTTTTTGACAAATTTGACCAGAAAAATGTTGAACCACCAACAAATTTAAATTCTAAAAAATATATAGAAAAATAAACACAATAAAATTATTTAGGCAAAATGTAAAATATGTTTTTGAAATTTATAACAATAATTATATGGGCATATAAATATTTTTATATAGCCATATCATTATTTTGTATAAAACTATATATACAAAGCGTAATATAACGGTACAATAAAATAAAATAAAGAATTTAATTAGTTTACTGGGTGGTGCGTCTCCTAGCGGAACATAGAAAATTCCATGTTAGGGGGTTAATTATTGGCTTGCTTTTACATTTTCTTAATAATAAGCTATTAAAAGCATCACCAAAATGAATAATGACATTAAATGTAATTAACAAATTTGGGGATTTACCAAATCAATAATAAATGACCTTAGTGTAATATTCTAATTATGTCAGTCACCTTTAACAAAAGGCAGTTTCTAAAATCGAATAGTAAATTGGCTGTTATGAAATTATTTATAGTATTTGGATGTCTATTAAATGTTATTACATGTTAAATAAGAAATGTCAATATTTATTAGTTACGGAAAAATATAGAGTTTTTATTTTATTATTAAGTAGCTTTTATTTTGTGCGGTAAGGCTTTTTATTAAATAGTATTAAACATTACAAGTAAGGAAACTAACAAATTCCACATAAGTGGGAATATTGTTGCAGGAGGCGTCAGAAAGTCATTTTCACACAAGTAATGTATACTTTTTTCCCTACGCCCACAAATTATTTGTTTTTTTTTACAGAAAAAAGGGAAAACAAATTAGAAACTTTGCAACACTAGGGTAATTTATGCTTCTCCTTACTACGGTATATTATACTGTTTGACAATATTTTTATATTGAAGTTTACCTACCAAGTAGCTTTGTATAACTATTATTATTTTAGAATTTATGAAGGTCTTCACCTAAAAATATTGCTTTTTTTTAAATGTAATTTCAAGTAAAAACAGCCTGTTTACTTAGATGGTACATACAGAGTAACACAAAAATGTTGGGACGTTTTAAGGAAACTAAAAGTAGTGTAGGTGGCGTCCACTAGATACCGAATTTTATTACGATATTTAAAACGTATCAAATATTAACAAAATTATTATAAAATATTTTTTGAACTTTGACCTTTGTCTCTTAGTTAAAATTAGCTTTTGAACTGAGGCGAGTTTCGGTAAATCGCAATATTTTAACTGCACAATCCTCCAGGTAAATTTTGGCCGATTATTTAGAGACCACCTTGTATACCCTAAGATATACTAAAATTTAATTTCTGATTTAAAATTTACTGAACTAACCTAACAAACTAATATTTTTGTTTGTTTTATACAACAAAAGTTATACAAAAAAATCGTTGTAGTTACTTTTTCAGTCTAAAAATGCGGGTACTTCTAATACAACTTATCATTATATTTAATAAAACAATAGTTATTACCAATTTATTAAACATATTTAAAAAAACGTGTATGATGCTTCTCACAGTTATGCTGGAATATTTTAGAATCTATGAATTTTTGTTTTAGGGTAAATCAAGTTTTTTGTCCGTTTTAATTTTTTCATATGTTAAACAGCTTTTGAAAATATTTATTTATTTTAAATAAAGGGTATTTACTTTTTTATTGTAATCTGCAATAAGCAGAGCACTTTAAACAGTTTCAACAATTTGAACCCACAACACCAGAATCGAAAACCAGGGTCAGTAACAACAGAGCTAAGTAACTTGTCAATCATTAAGCCATAGAACCATACCCCAAGGACAATCAAATTGTCCTACGAAAAACAATTCAAATACCCAAATTTTTTAAAAGACTGGTTGTCCGACGGACATTTTTTGATTTTTTTAAACCCTAAAATATGTTTTATTTTTGGCATTTTTTTCATGCTCACAGTAAAATTTATATCAAACACGATCTTGATTACAGCATTTTTTGTTAGTTGTCGGACGGACGCACATTAATGCCAACCACTCTTTTTATGCGAAGCTTGGTTGACTGAGGTCACAGTTATGACAGAAAAAAAGAATGACAAATAAGGGTTGATTGACCCATTAATATAACAATTTCCTTCAACAGAAAAATCCCCATATTAGATTTTTTTAACAAGTTGGCAACACTTGGTTACTTTCTAACTTAAAAAACCATACAATACTTACTACCTGAAATAATCATGTCGCCTCTTTCGGTGGTCCAGTAATTGATCGAAGTTGGGAACGCTTCTGTGCGGCACTCCAAAGTGACGTCTTGGCCAATGTAAGCGCCCTCCAACTGATTGGGGATTGACAACATGGGGGAACTGCAAATAGACAAAAGTGTAAGAAGTGAAGAACATCTAAAAATAGGACAAATAGATTTTGACGGGAGTTAACTACAATAAACAGATTTAAAAGCGTTTATAAAATATTCATATTAAAGGTATTTTTTATATATATACAGGGTGTCTCTAAAAGGTCTGTACAAAATGCTTTCACAAAAACCTTAGGCCAAAATAAAATGATCCAACGCAACTTACATGATATGAGTATTAGTCTTAGTCGAAAAGTTGATCGTTTTGCAAGATACATTGTGTTAAAGTGTTTATTTTATTTTAGTTATTTTTAAACATTTTATTTATTATTTTTTTTTACTTTGGTGTAGGAGGGATTTTTAAAGTAAGGAGTCGAAAGCTACACACATTTTTGCTGCTAAATGTAGAGGCAGCCACCGTCAGTCCTTTGCTTTTGTTCAAAGTGTCATTACTTTTTTGCCTCGGTATATTTTTATTCTAGTGGATAATATTTATTCTTCCTTATATTTTGCATGTATACTTACTAAATATAGCTACGAGCAACCGATTCCGAGACATTTTAGATTAACCGTTTTATTTCAAATAAAAAACTTGCTTTACATTTCTTTACGGTCTATTTAGGCCACCTGGGTTTTACTAAAAGGTCCGTTTAATTGTTAATACAATTTTCTTACGCCAAAATACAACGATTTAACCTGATTTGCCTTTATTAAAAAGTTGATCGTTTGCGAGATACAGGGTGTCAAGTAAAAAAAATAAATGAAAAATTTAACACCCTGTATCTTAAAAACCAGTAACCTTTTGACTAAGGTAAATTGCATTAGATCGTTGTATTTTGGCCAAAAGTATTTGTGGTACCATTTTGTATAGACCCTCTGAGCATTAGCAGGTGGCCTAGATAAAGTGTAAATGAATGCAATGACAAACTTTGTAGCTCAAAAGTTGTTGCTTGTAGCGATATTTATTAGGTATATCTTTATTGTGCAATAAATATAAAACAATTAAAATTATATGCTTAAATAATAATATACCGAGAAAAAAAGTTAGGACACTAATAACCAAAGCAAAGGACTGTAGGTGGCTCTCTCTACATTTTAGTACACAAATATTTGCATGTTTCAATTCTTCACCCTGAGAAACTTACAATAAATAAAATATTTAAAAATAACTAAAATAACATAAAAACTTTGAAACCCTGTATCTTGCAAACGATTAACTTTTCGACTAGGGTAAATTGCGTTAGATCGTTGTATTTTGGTCCAAGGAGTCTATGGTAGCAGTTTTTACAGAGCTTTTAGAGACAGCCTGTATAACTGCAGTCTTGTGACCAGTTTTTTTTATTCACCACTATAACTATTTTTACTGACGCCTTACAGGGCCCGTTGATAAAGCTTTAAAGTAAGGTAAACCCTATTATTAATTAAAATTTAAAAAATAAATTTTGTATTTTTTAGGGGTATTTAAAAAACATTTTTAGGGCGTAAAAAATGCTACTATAGTATTACAATTAGGTAAAGCAATTTTGTATTTTGTCTAATAACAGAGTAATTAATGGTATACTTCCAGTTTAGATAACCCTGTATATATTTTAAAACAAACAAAAAAAAATAAGTGGCAAACAGCAAGCGCGACGGTACAGCAGCGCAGCAGCGACGCATTGGAACACGTTGTAATACATTGAATCCCTGCTGAGCAGTCAAGCATTGACGTTCCTCTAACGTTACGTCGCGCTTGCTGTTTACCGGAAGCTTAAGCCTGACTAGAAAAGCATATACAGAGCTATGAAGATATACACTTCCTACAAAAATTATCGCAAGGGTTCGATTTTTTCCATAAACCTTAATACAAAAACGTTCTGCTTTAAATGGCCATATCCCTTTTAATATTTAACACAATTAGAAACAAAAATGTTAAGAAAATGTTAAAAGCACATTCTACAGGGCGATTATAAGTTTTGGACAAAAATTAATAATGTTTTATTGCCCTCTATGATGTGCTATTGAAAGGGATTAATGTCATTTGTGAATAAATTATACCCTTACTATTTTATTACTATGGGTTCACCTTTATCACCTTTATTAAGTAATATTTTTATGGAAAACTTTGAATCAAATTTTGTAGAAAATTATCAATATAAACCTTTAGTTTGGTGGAGATATATAGATGACATTTTTTCTATATACCAACATGACGAACACTGTTTAAATAATTTTTAACACACATTAATACACAAGAACCAACAATTAAGTTTACGTTAGAAAAAGAAAACAACTCACATTTACCATTTCTTGACATTTTAATAAAAAAGATTTAAACAATTTTGAAACAAAAATCTACAGATAACCTACACATACAAATAGATACTTAAATTTTAATCAAATCACCCAATAATGGTTAAAAGGGAGTTGTAAAAAGTCTATTTGATAGAATTAAAGTCATTTGTTCTAATCAAAATATAAATATTGAAAAAGATTATTTAAAAAATATTTTAATTCAAAATAATTATCCTCTTGATTTTATAAATAATTGTTTCCTTGAATTTGAAACTCCAGTTATAAGACAAAATCAAAATAGACCTATTACAAATTTATTTTTACCATACATTTCCGGACTATCAAATAAAATTCAACGAATAGGGCATAAATTTAATATTCGCACAATCTTTAAAACACAAAACACAATCAGATCTCAATTAACAAAAACAAAACCATACAACTTAAATGAAAATACAAAAAATGTCATTTATAAAATACCTTGCGAATGCAATAAGTTTTATATAGGTGAAACTTGTAGACCATTAGCCAAACGCATAAAAGAACACAGATCATACATTAAAAACACAGAATTTCATAAATCAAAAATCTGCTAACACGCATTTGATAACAATCATAGAATAAACTGGGATGCTTCGAGCATTTTAGCAAAGGAAACTTGTTCTAAAAAACGCAAAATCAAAGAAAGTGCGTATATATTATTAAATAAAGATAATTGTGTAGCATCAATTTCAGTTAATTTAAATAACACTTGGTTGCCTTTGCTTGATACTGAAGTATCTTCAGAAAGACTAAAAATTAACTAACTATTCACCTTTTTTAAAATAAACAATCAATACACCAGCAACCAGTTATCTATGTCACCATGACACTATAACCAAACAAACATGTTTTGATATTTAATGTCAAAGTTTTCAGAATATCCGAGAAAAACATAAAAGCTTTAAATTTTAAAACCTAAATAATAGTAAGTTTTCATTTTTATTATTTTATTTCCATTTATCTTGACAACGGTGGCAGATTTGTCACCGAAACGTCGATTTTTAATTATCTTTTTACTTGTTTAAATTTTTTTGGTTTTTAGTACTTTTAATTTAATTTTGGCGTGTACTCAAAGAAATACCATCCATTAAAAATTATCGATACACGCTGCCCATCCCTATTTCTTCCTAATCCATCAATTCTGCAAAGGGTGGAAATCTTAGCCAGATATCTTGACAGATATACATCGTGTTAAATGTATGAGTTGTTTGGGGATCGGCGTAAAAGCCAATTTAATATTAGAGAAACCCGGCAGAGGGATGTTCGGGGTTCGGCTTGGTTTATCTGAAATTACTTTTGCGATTTTCACTTTTAGATACCGGATTTTTGTGTTTTTGTTGTGCAAACAATTTCTCGATTTATTGCGTAGTGAATTGAGGGAACATATGATATGGGATATGGTCCATGATTAATGTGTCATCAATAAAAAATGCAATACAATCCGTTAAAAGCAAAAATAAAAAGTTTTAAGATTGTTATGGGGTTTTATAGCCATATTGAGTGTTGCTCGTGACCAATGTGTTTTTGTTTTTTTTATGACAACCTACAAAGGTCCGGTATGAATGTCCCGCGTCCCTACGATTTTAGAAAATGTCCCGATTTTATAAAAAAAAGTCCCGACTTGCGCTGGGACTGCATGAGTAAAAAGGCTTAGTCTTTGACTAAAAGAAAAACATCTAATTTTGCTTGTCCCGATTTCGAAAAAAAAAAATAAAGGTGAATACTGTATTTCACGACACAGGCGCGAAGATCAAATCTGAATTTTCCAGTTATTAAGCCACTTTTGGTTCTTGTTATTATTAACTTGTCGCGTGTAAATTTGACTACTTTTCGAAGTCTTTCACGGTATTTACCTATACGACACCGATGTAAAAGTATCGGGATCTTTTCTATTTCGAAGAGCCTTAGTAAAATTAGTGGTATATTTGTTTCTGTTTTAAGCTTTATTACCAATTTAATTCTTTATAGACGGGACTTAAAGTCAGTGTAACAAGAATTTCTACACACACCCTCTGGTCAGGGGAGCTAGCGCCGTATCAATGATACAGGGCCCCCAAATGTGTGTAAGCAAAACTTAGTGGTAGAAAACTAAATTTTTTGTTGGTTAAATTGGGTAAGTGGGGCCTTTTTATAGGAACGAAAACAATGCTTAAATAATAATAAGTTGTTTTGTTCGAAATGGGACATTTTTCGTGGCGGTTGGCGTGACACACGCGCCTCAATAAGCGGATCACTACGCGGAGCGTGTCGCACATTCGAGTCACCTCGCACACGGTATACGCGTCTCAGTTTGCGCATATCTTAATAATTAATTGTTTTTGCTATTATTTTGAATTTTAGGAAAAACATTTAAAATTAAAACATCGCCATTTGTTACAGGTAGATATCGAAAAACTTTAAAATAATATTTCTTACATAGTGCATGTTTTTCAAAAATTTAAAACAAGTTATATCCTAAAGCATCTAACATTTTTAAACGGTAATTATATTTAGAACTGAAACAAAAGCTAAAATATTGAGGATTCATTATTGTTAAAATATGAAATGCAAAGAAAACATCAAAAAGATCTTTTAAGATTCAAGAAGGCGATAACCAATCTGTATAATTTTTGTTGTACGAATAATTTTTCCAATAAATTAGGGTTTAAAATCATTAGATCCCTTATTTATTATAGTTTTAGTGTCGATATACGTAAACCTATGAAAGCTAAAAGTAATATTATCAAAAATCATTCGGCATTTAAAACAAGATATATTTCTTGTATTTTCGTAGCAGATAAATTAAATTTCTTAAAAAAGTGTCACTATTATTAAGTCACCTATTTATACATGGCTAAAAAAAGTTTTTTAGAAAAAGTGTAGTAGTAGTTTACTTTTCCGCGTTTTTCTTGCACAAAAGTCTGTACAGTGTGAGCCAATTTAAACTTGTACACTTTTTAACTAAAAATAATTTTTTGTTTGTTGCGCCCATCCTTTTTATTTTTAAGAGGCCAATAGATAGATATGTTTTCTCCAGATTTGCCAATTTTGGTCACATAGATTTAAACAGGACTGGACTTACGGGACTTTTTCCAAAATGATGCACTAAACTTCTTTGAAAAAAATCATCTTTAATTAGGCTAATGCGTTAATTTTAAATTAAATTACTGTCAGGGTTGGTAAGCATTCAACTTAGTTACCATGGTAACCTCACATTTTTGATTTTAAAGGACACTAAAAAATCGAGACAAATGCATGCTTTATGGAAAGCATTATTTATCAAAAATAATTATAATTCCTAATTCCTTAAATTGTTGACCGATTCGCTTTTACTGGATCATTTTTTATAGTTTGTCTACAAGAAAAACGTATTAGCTAAATCAGATTTCTTTTGCAACGAAGTTAAATACAGTATTTTGGAAAAAAGTCCCTAAGACCAGTCCAAATCTATTTGACCAAAATTGCAAACCTAGAGAAAGCATATCTACCTATAAGCCCTTCAAAAATAAAAAGGATAGGCGCAACAGATTAAAAGTTATTATTACTTAAAAAGTGTGCAAGTTTAATTTGGCCCAACCTGTGTATTTAGTTGTCATTAAAGGAAATGTATCGACTCCAAATTAAATCGATATTTTTTCTCATCTATCTAATGAAGCGTGCACAGCAGACATTAACTTAACATTAACTTACATTGTACTTTCAATTGAACCCTCTTGCTTATCGATGGGGGAACTCCGTTCGAAGCGATGCACAAATACACCCCCATGTGCAGCCGACTAACTTTCGTTATGAACAGTATTTCGCCATCCACCACGTTTACTGAAACAGAAATAAATAATGATATTAGTGTGATATATTTCAGCGGGGTAGTGATTTATTGGGGGATAACAATAATGGGGTAAAACAAGCTTTCATAAATTGGTCCTAAAATAACGACAAACATTAAGTTAAACCTATCGAAGCATGCAATCGAAAATTTTGTTTTGTAATTTTTATAATCTTAAATTAGTTTGTTTCTTTAAATAGACAAAAAAACATAAATAGATTTAAGGTATAAAAGTATTTTTGTAATTGTATGTAAGTTCACAGGGATGATATAAGATTAAGTATGAGTTTTATTTATTTTCGGTTGTATCAACATGTTGAAAGGAAGCTCCCGCTGGGCTCTTACCTGGATTTGTGCATGGAGGATGTAAAAAATGTGTTGGTGCCCCAAAAAGATAGAAAACCCGCGTTTAATTAAAAAGGCATCTTTCTTCTGGAGCTGGCCGCTGTAAGGGATTTTTAAAATTATCTACAGGGGAATCATAAGCCTCGATTTGATTAAATCAAGCAACTGTACATCTCCATAAATTCAGCCAAGATATTCGATCGAGTTTACCCTTGGCAGCTTTAGTTTTTCTGTTTTTCTGAAACTCGACCGAATGTCGTGGTTGAATGTATGAAGATGCACATCGACTTGCTCGATTTAATTGAATCTAGTGTCGTGATCTTCCTGCTGATGTTTTTTCGTTTGGGTTTGTGCACGTAGTATTTCCCAAATCGCGGAAAATAGAGACGCACGTCGCAGAAAACCTCAGTACTGACAAAAAATGGTTATGCGCAATACCAGTTGCAGTTCTTGGAAAGATAGCTCAAATGTATGCATATCATAGCTTTAAAATATACATATACATACATTTCTGGGTGCTACCAAGCTCGATTATAGAGATTTGCTACCGACAAAGCTTTGAAAACCTTATGATGCAATATCGCACATATTAGTGGAAACGGGAGAACTGGCGATTGACTAGTATCAAAGCAATAAACAAGCAATTAAGCAAGATTTAGTATGACTTACAATCACAGGCAATCGATCAAATTTAAATATACAGCGTATTCTTCAAATTAAGTTATTTATTTTGCTACCTCAATTTTACAATAATCGTTTATACAGAGTGAATTTAAATTTGATTACAAAACTTCAGGCGGTTATTCTACATAATAATTTAAATTCAAAATAAAATAATTTAAAAAGAAAATTATTGTTTTATTTAAATATTGTTACTTACTAAAAAAAATAATTGACAATTGAGTTTCTACTATTTTCATTGGAAATATATAAAAAAGGTATCTTATACTGAGAAAAATATGCTGAAGAGTAGTAAGGAGGATCTTTTTATTTAAATTAAATTATCGTTGCCAATCATTCATTGGAGGTGCCCAGACACCAATTTTTAGTGTCAGAAATCAATATAAAAATACTTGATATTTTTAAACCACCCTAGTGTAGGTATCAAACAATATTGGAGCTGTCAGTTGTGCCACAATAAAAAAATAGCTATTTAAACTATTTTGTTTTTTTGGAAAGCATTACAAATAAAACGCAAAAAATATTCATCCATTGTTTTTTTTTGCAAGTTAATAAACAATACAAATAAATTTTCACAATATATAGGGTAAAATTAAATTTCAGTTTCCGTCCCTACAGACTCACAAAAACCATTCTATTTTTTTATTTGCTAGTTTTGCGAGCAAATCTTTTTATGTATTTACCGATTCATGTAATGTGTATAAATTATGAAAGAAGTAAGCATCTAACGATATTTTTTCCTGTAGTTTGCAAAAAGTACAAAATTTTTATCTTAATGTTAATAATTAAAATTCTTTATACGAAGCTTATTCAATGTAAATTACTAAGGATTAAATGTTTTATTATTGTAATTTATTTAACTTAAAGTAAATATATTTTAATAACAACTGTATATTTATGTTTATTTTGTCAACAAAAATATTTTTATATATAAATTAGATTTACCTGTAAGTAGGTTTTTCTGTATGGATAGCTGTATTTTAAATAAATAAATAAATAATGTTATAACTCTATAAGTATCACTAAGCTCCAACTTAGTAACGATTTTTTTTACAGACCGTTTTTTTGGAACTTTTTGTCTTAACAAACAAATTTATTTTACGCGTTTTTAGATTAAAAATGTAGTTTAATACAGTACATAGAATAATACATAATTTAAAGCAGTATGATAGTCATATTTCTGTTCTTAAAGTGGTTGAAGCTACAACTAGTGCTTGCATATATACTTAATTTGCATTAGCTTTCGCTAAGCAGTATTTCAGTGTAATATACCGCACTGTTTATTTTAGCAGGATCATGGCCCTCTACGTTGCCATAAATGTGTGTTATAATGTAGGTCTCTGGCTGAGAACTCTACTGAGACTTTGTTTTTGCATATGGAATTGCGACTAATTACAATTTCCACAAACATAACCCTTTAAACTTTATAATACTGTTTTTAGTAGCGTTTTAAATAAACCAAGTGTGTCTACCCCAACAGAAAACTTTATTTATTCTGTACTCATTGACAAAAATTGAAAGCCCTAGAAAAAATTGCTTAAATATGTTAATTTCAAATATTTAAACCAATTTTTAAGGCATTTTATTACCATTTTTTTTTTATTTTGCTTATAAGATGTAAACTACGCTATCTAAAAAACTTGTTTATTCTGCTGTAGTGCATATAGGGTGTTTTTAAATTTAAAATAGGCGGAACTATTCAAACCAATAAAATACCGTGTGAATATTTCAAACACCCGGTATAGAGTGACATGTGGAATTTTTTATAAGGTTTTTTTTAATTGTTCTAGTATTTAAAAGTAAAATTTTGCTTAAGCACCAAAAAAACTTTTGCGGAAATAAATCACCCTAGTGTATACCGGGTGTTTTTACAGGTGGTTCCCTTCCGTAACATTTTCAATAGAATATGACGTTATAAATATAATGACACCGCACATGTCATTTTTTGACATTTTTCTTTTATTTCCCAATCTAGAGGGCCATAATTAGGCTAAAACGATTAATTTAAGTAGCCATGGAAATATAAAATTATTGTTTTTTGGTTTTAACGACTTTTCAAGGCGAAGTAAAAGTTTACAAAATTCTATTTATGATCATAACTCTTTTTTTTTTCAAATGAAACGAGGATGACTCGTTAGCGTATCCTAAAAAAGCATTTTATTTTAAACAATTATGTCAAATAACGATATATTTAATTTCAGATGAAAAAAGTTATAGTGGGAACCACCTGTGAGAAACACCCGGATTATACACAAAATGACCCAAGGAAATAAAATTAAGGAATAAAAAAAGAAAATTATTATAAATTTTGAGTGACGTTATGCAAAAGAGTTAAGGCCGCTACGGGCTGCCCCAAGTACGGGTTATGCCCGTACTAAAGTAAGTTAGTTAAGTTAGTTAGTTATTTAGTTAGTTAGTTAAGTTAGTAAGTTGGGTTAGTTAGTTAAGTTAGTTAATTGGTACCTTGCAAATACCAATAGTTTTTTTAGTTCATCGGAAAAACTAACTTCTAGCATGTTCCCGAAGAAATAGTTTCATATGGTGATACTCCCCAATGACGAAAAATGGTGCTGTATTAAAAATTTGCGCCACAATATTTAAAAACAAAATTATTAAACATTTTAAATAAACATAAAAGGGTTAATTTTAAACGTAAACAATTTAAATAAATACTAATTAAGTTAAATATGCTTTGTAAATTATACTAAATTTTCGAGGCAATGAAAAGCCTAAAAACTTATTGTCTATTAAGCACTGTGGGAAGCAAATTAAAAGGACTTTTTATGACGTAAAGAACAAATTACTGTTTACAAAGCTAAACGAAAATAATTTATTAAAAATTCTTGTTCGTTTTAGTTTATTTTAGGTTTCAATTTTATTAAAGTAACTGTCGGAGGCAAAGGAGTCAATTTAAATACCATGGTAAATTTTTTTGTCTTCCCATTCAAAAGCTTTAGTTGCCTGTTGTGTTAGTGCACTTAAAATAATAGTTAATATTTTTGCACACAAAGTGATGTGTTGCTTTACGGGATCTTAACAATCAACGTGTTATTAATACAGAAATCTGTACAATTGGTTAAAGACATTTTAAAATAATTTTGTAATATTGTGGCAACTCAATTTTCTAAACTAAACTCGTCACCAGAGGCATATTACTCAGATGGGGTATTGGACAGCAAAATCATTTAAAAAAAAAAAAAAAAACATGTTTAAAACCAAATTAAAACATTATTTTATCAACTATCAATACTTATATGCAGGGTGTCCCACCGGAAACTGCTGCGATCGATTTTTCAAAAAGTAGACTTTCAAAAATTTTGAAAATTTTGTATTATTATAAAATTAGTAGGGGACATACAAATAAAATATTTTGACAGTATTACTACTTCCGGTTATACAGGAAGGTAATGTAAACTTTCCCTTTTTTAAATGCAGCACCCTACATATTATTTATTTTTTAGATTCTGCGTAAAATTCTAAACATAATTTATAAAACTTATTCTTTCCCCAAGTCCAACCATTTCTTACTTATTTTAAATTTTATGTCAAAAATCACCTGGGAAAGCCATTGCATAACCTTTAATTTTTTTCCATACAAAAGCCTTTAATAAGAGTTGAGGTTGGGGTTGAGTTCCCCGTAGAAAAAAGCTTCTTTAGTAGACTGTATAGATATTTTTACAATTAATAAATTAATAAATACAGAGTGGTAAAAAATATCGTTAAAAATTATTGTTATCTATTAGTTAGGTTAACAGGATAGTTAAACGTAGGAGTAGATATAAAGTTCTTATTTACATTTATATAAAAACACAAAGAATATCTTTTTATGTTAAATCCTTCTCTAAGATATGAAACTATACAGGTTTGGCGAGTTGAATCTAACGGATTGCGTTTTAATGTATTAGACACTAATAGATAGAGAGACGACAGAGAACGACTGCATAGGTAACCGCCCACCGATAGCGACGCCGATTTCTCGTACTGCTCGGGTCCGCTCGATGTGAATGTAAATTTCGGCTGCCCCGCAGTGCAATTTAGCAAGCGCTTGGAGATGGGTAGGTCAAATAAAGTATTGGAATTTCACGCGCTCACGACAGATAAAAATTTATGTTGTTTTTTAACGTGCCCATAATAGCAAGTCAAAAAAACAACTTTAATATGCTCAAATCTTAAAAACCTTTGGTGAAAAGAAAATACAATATTCTAAAATAAAATGAAAAATAACTCTTAAACAAAAAAATAATTCTAATTAAATGGATTATTTAATAAGGTGTTCAAATACACCTCCTTGTTGGGCTTCACAGTATCCCAACCTGTCGTAAAATTCTCTACGTACATTTGCTAACATTTCAGGTGTAATGGACCTAGAAATATTAATAATTCTAAGCCGCAATTCGTCCAAATTAACGGCTCTTTCATGTCGGTGTTGGTAGAGAATTTCTTTCAAATAACCCCATAAGAAGTAGTCGCAAGGCGTCAGATCTGGAGATCGCGGAGGCCATGGTATGGTACCTCTTGTGGAAATAAGCCGTCCAGGAAAAGTGTTTGTTAAATAGTTCTGCACTTGTCTAGCGTTGTGAGCGGGACATCCGTCTTGTTGAAACCAAATTTCATTAAAATTAACATCCAAGTTTCGTACAGCGGGTATAATATTTTGTTGCAATAAAAGTAAATATCTCTCAGAGTTCAAGGTACCATCAATGAAAAAAGGACCTACAATGTGGTTGTCTAAAATACCAGCCCAAACATTTACCTTTTCCGGGTATTGAGTTCGTAATGGCACACTTAAATGTAGATTTTCCCGAGACCAATATCTCACGACTGAAGAATTATGTCGACCTAGAAGAGGAAAAGATGACTCGTCTGTAAATAAAATATTACTTGTGAAGTCGTCATTTTGATCAATTTTTTCTCTTAGGGTTTCACAAAACTCCATGCGTTTTATTTGATCTTCTGGAAAAATCTCTTGAGTGTTTTTAATTTTGTAGGCTTTGTACTTATTTCTTTTCAAAATATCACGCACTGTACGGCTTGGAATATCAAGTTCTTCAGAAATTTGGGAGCTAGAACAAGGTTCACTTATTTCCACAAAAGCACACACATTGACCTCATTTTCAATCCTAGCGTCAGGTGTTCGACGAGGTTCCTGATCGCCACTAGAACATTTTGCACATCGATTTACACATCCCGACTGCTCAAACTTATGCCAGATATTATAAATTGTTTTAGCAGTAGGGATTTGCTCATCAGGATATGCAAATATAAAACGGCCGACAACTTCTTCTGCACTCTCCGCACGACAATACCATTTAATGATATTAATCTTTTGTTCAACAGTGAAGACCATTTTTACTTTATAAGTGTATCCGCCTTCGTACCAAAGGTTAAAATAAATTGTAAACATGATCGGCCAACACGTAGTTGGTATACGAAAAATTGCAAACGAACTTTGACCGGACTGATAAGCGCAACGACGACGCGATAGCCGCCGTGGGAGGAGCCAAGCGTGTTCTCGCTCTACTCCGTCTTTTTCTTACACATTGCCCAAAAATCATATTCGAAACTTTTCAACCGCCAAACGTGTATACATCGATTCTGTTTGCATTTTTGTACATTATTCTATCAATAAACCCAGTAATAAGCAGTTTGACATATCATTTTTAACCTATAAAATTAGGCAAATAAAAATATTTAAATATTGGAAATCATATTATTTCCATATTTAACAGTTGGCGACGAGGATAAAAGTATAACGCGAGCAAAAATTATAAGTCTAAAGAACATTGGAACAAAATTACAAGAAAACTGAACGGAAAAATTTAAAATTTGTACGAAAATGCAAGAACCTTAAGCTATTGTCCAACAGACATTTTGGGCCACAGCAGTCAATTTTTGCTGAAAGGTACAAGTTCTACATATAATACAAAAAAGCAAAATTTTAATACGTTCTGAAGAGGCCGCCATATTTAAAGCAAGAGCCACTCACACATCACAGTTTCTATGATGGTACATCACAGAAAGGAGCTAGAGCAACATCAGCAGGAGAATTATGTCAATGTGACGTATGTGGAAATAAAAAGTCATACAAAAGATAAGTGCCATTTTCGTAATTGTATTTGTCATATTTGCAATAGAAAAGAACATTTAGCCCCAGTATGTAAAAATAAAAAGGAAAAAAATATTTATTTTCACAAAAATGCCAATCATAAATTCTGAAAGCAAAAATATTTACAATTTTTTATTAGATTTGAAGCAAAATGTACAAAATTATAATAATAATTCTAGTTATGAAAATTCAACTTTTATGTTTAATAATTCTAGTTCGGAGATAAGTAAAAATACAAATAAACCGTTTTTAATTAAAATTGAGTAAAATAAAAACGATATCAGTTCCAAATTGACACTGGCACCTCAAGTAGTTGTTTTTCAAGTAATTTTTATGAAAAAGAAAATTAAATTTAAAATTACATAATACAGAAAAAAAAATTGGTTTTACTGGGAAAGAAATTAAACCAAGGGAAATTTTAACACTTAGTGTTTCTTATAAAGAATTTAGAAATTTTTTTTGTGATAGAAAATGGGGGACCTCAAGGTAGATATTTTTTTTTATTTATTTGATTTAAATTTGTCCGATGTTTTTTTTTTTGTAAAACAGACATATAAGATAACATCATTGAACCGTTTTCGAAATTATTTAAACCAGAATTGGGGACCTTCAACAAAGGTGAAGCAAAAAAATTTAAAACATGATAATATAGCACCAAAATTTTTTTAAGGTCGGCTTAGTTTGGCTTCTAGTTGGCCCTGACCACAAAATGCGGCTACATAACCAATTACATTGTACTTACCCGTACTAAAAGCATTGTTATTATAGATAAATATTAAATTGTTAATATTTCGAAAACTATAAATATTTAGAATAGACATCCTTATACAAACCTTATTTTTGATGCTTAATAGGATAAGGTTAAAAAAGATGGGGGTTTCTATTTGATAAGGTTTTTGTTGATATAATTTTTAACAATTATTTTTGACTACTCTGTATTTATTGATTGTCATAATATCAATACAGTTTACTTAATTCTTTTCTACAAGAAACCCAGATCAAACTCATATTAAAGGCTTTTGTTTAGAAAAAAATAGATGGTTATGTAATTGCTTGCAAAAGTCGTTTTTGTCATAAAATAAGTCAAAAATGGTTGAACTTGGCCAAAAAACAACACTATCCATAAATTATGTTTAAAATTTGAGCCAATCTAAGAAATAAATAAAATATGGGGTGTTTTATTTAAAACAGGGAATTTGACATTAACTTCCGGTATAACCAGAAATGATAGAACTGTCAAAATATTTTGGTTTTATGTCTCCCACTGACTTTATAAATGTTTTTTAAATTTTCAAAATTTCCAAGGCCTACTTTTTGAGAAGTCGATCGCAGAAGTTTCCGGTGGAACAGCCTGTATTATTAGTTGGTAATGTTATAAATCCATTTATGTATTTATTTTCGGCGTACATCCCCCTTTTTTAATCTGTACCAGTCGACAATAAAAACCCCCAGATTTTTAGAGTAAGATTTCTTTCTACTACCCCTTTTTGAAAATTGTCTTGTGTTAAAATATTAGCTAAATACATTCCTGACCTTGAGGTTATTCTATTATTACTTACTTTTTAAGTCGCATATTTGAACTAACTAATAGTAACGTACTTATTAAATTTATGGTATTTTATACTCGGTGGTCAAAATATTCCAATTTTTTTGTCATAACTAGTTTGTTTAATGTTAACATATAATTAGAAATAAATTTAAGTATTTTTATAATAAAAGAGACATAAAAATGTGCGTTCGAACTTTTACCTAGTTTAACTAGGTTCTTTTAAATTTCTTCTTGTGACACGGGTATTTTTCCAGACAGCTGAAAGCTGCACATACTTTTTCTTATTTTTAAGAAAGGATCTAAATGACCTTTATTTTCCTGTAAGTCTGCTTCACTTCTCTCTTACTTACTTTGTTACTTTTTTAAAAAATTAAATCATCAAACTGTACGTTTCTTATCGCATAATTAGGAATAAACTTTGGTGTCTTATTTTTTTATTTCCTATTTAGGATTCAGAGAAAGATATAGAGCTAGCTGAGCGGCCCGGAGACAAATTTTGGCCCCCTTGTCTCCGTGCTTTGTAAAGTATTAAAGAAATTTATAAACTGGCTCTCTAGTTTTCTTTCTGATTGACGTATGTCGCTTATTGTGAGTGGATACTTTTCAAGTTTTCACCAAATTAATGCTGGGGTGCCTCGGGGCTCCGTACTGGCCCCAACTTTGTTTGTTCTTTACATCAACGACCTTTTCTCTTCCACAACCAATTTATAGTTTTGCTCACAACAGTATTCTTTAATTTAGCTTTCGGGTTCTTAAACCAATAATTAAGCCTGATTTATGAAAAAAGAAATGCGGAGCAATACAAGTATCTCGTGGAAGCTTCTGCCTACGAACATCTTTCCTTCCCTTCCAAATCTTCAAGTATTTAAGGGCGTGTTGATAAACTTCCTCTTACCTCACTTAAAATACCCACGGTACGTTAGAATTAGGCTATTATACTTCGTGGATCGTTAAACAAAAAAAAGTAAAAAAATTTTTTAAAGAAGTAGTCGTCACAATATAAAAAAATACGTTAATAACATTTTTAATATTATTATTAATGAATTTTGTTTTAAATTTGTTTTTTAATGTATTTCCATTAAAAGTATATAACACATTAAGGTGCCTAATTTTTTGGTGTTGTACTTGATTAATGATATTAAACAATGTACAGGGTGATTAAGCTTAAGTATTTTGTTAACTTTTTATTATTGGTGATACGATGTCGATTAAATTGGTGAATTTGAAGTTTTTTTTGCTAACAGAAAAAGAATTGAAAATCGGGTTTTTGATTTATTGCAAAAAAATATGTTTCTTTTAATGGAACCCCCTGTATATTATATTACTATATGAAAAATCTATTAAAGAGCTTTTAAAAAAAGGTAACATGTGATATTTCTAATTTTTAACAGTTTCTGAATTTTTTTAATAAACACTCTGTATATTTTATCACTAATAAATAGATATTTTAAAAAACCTTAAAGAAAATATGCCAAATTTGATACGTCTATCTCTTATAGTTTTGGAAATTTGGCCATACAAATCCTATAATTATTTTACATTTTCATTTTACTTACAGCTTTAAGCTAAAAGCAAAGGTTTAGTATCTTAGTTAAAATTGACATTATATTTACTATTTTTTAAATTTAAATAAATCTTAAAGGCTTTAAAATATCTATTTAATGGTAAAGCAATTTACAGGGTTTTTTATTAAAAATGCCAGTTTACCATTACATAAATTCTGGAACATGGCCATATTGCCTATTAAAAAGTTGGATATATCACATGCTGACTTTTTTAAGCTTTTGATAAATTAAGATATAATAAAAACGGTAATCCTAAAAGAAAAAGATTTTTTTTTGCAATAAATCAAAAACCCGATGTATAATTGTTTTTCTGTTGGCAGCGCGTTAATCAGCGAAAAAAGACTACAATTTTACTAATTTAACCGACTTCGTATCTTCAATAATGAAGAAGTAAGTTATAGTGCCGACTTTAGTTTAATCACCCTGTATATTTGAACAAATAATTACAACAAGCAAAACTAAACTGCTTACTAAGATTATTTTAAACGTCCTGATGGTCAGCAGTGCTATTTGCTAACTAAAGTATGACAAACCAGTATGATATAGAGTACAAATGACATTCTAAAGTGTGAATTGTGACCCGTTTCAGCAAAAATTCGAGTTCATTGTTGCGCATTTTGTGTTCTTATTTTATGGAGCTAAATGTCACAAACAAACGGGGCTATTTAATTACAGTGTTCAGTTTTTCCGCATCAGGCTAAAGGCATTTAAAAACCTGTCTACAAATATTATCACTGATAAAAAGTGTTTTACAACTACACGTTGACACTAACACTGAGTATTTTTTAAATATTTAGCGAATTAAAAACTTTTTAATGAAATTTTTATTCATTTGTAAAATTGTTTTTTTAATATTTAAATTTATTTTTCAAGACTTTTGCTCACGGTTACACGACTTTTTATACACTTGGGGACTAAAGAAGATGATTTTAGTTGCAAAAATGTTTGTCTCAAAATTACTAGACTGTTTTAATCCCAAAAAATTAAAAACGTGTGTATCGCACAAACTGCTCTTACACAATTATTATGCCGTACCATTGACTTAACGTGCCATGTACCGTATAAGGATGCATAAGTGAAGTGTGCAAGTGAAGAAATCATGGGGACAATTTCTCGGAGCAGAAGTAATGAAAGTATTATTTTAAAAACGATGGATCCCGTACAGCCAGACGGTGAGCAAAAGAAGAAAGCCTTTTGTAAGCAGAATATCACCAATAAGACGAGCAATCTTCTTAAATGGAACTAAAATGCTAAGGGTTGTAAAGAACGTCATTCCCCAGATATGAAAAAAAATATTCCAGAGAAAGTCGGGTTCGGGACATATACAAAGTTTATAGATTAAAAGGCGAAAATATTTTAGCTTGAATAAGAAATTCTAGCTCTTTAAAGCTTCTGTGGTTATAGATATCCTGTCTAGTTGGACCGTATAGGGATGCATACGTGCAGCACCGCCAGTTTCTCTGTTAGGAACCGTGAGTGGAGGACTTATTCTAGACAATTTTAGAGCAGAAGCCGTAGAAGTATTCATTAAAAAGCGATAAATCTCCCACAGCCCGCGACGATAGGCAAGAATGTGAAGAGTTATTAATTAGGCGAACGGCTCTTCTTTGAGTGGAATCCAAAATGCTAATTGTTGTGGTGGGCGCCATGCTCCAAATATGAGAACAATATTTCAAGGAAGGTCGGATTCGGGATACATACGAAGTGTATAGTTCTATAGTATAGGTGTATAATTAGAAGAGAACATAATTGTGTTGTGGATGCAATAAATTGGACTAAATTTTTTGACGCCCCAATCCAATATTAAAGTAAGTCCTGTGAACGAGATATTTGTATCGCTCTGCGTTTGCTTTTCAAGTCAGTCTTACAGATTGGTTTGAGAAAGTAAAGTGTACTATCATTGGTAGTGGAAGAGGGAAAGCCGTTAATGTAAAGAAAATACAAAGTTGGTGCCAGTACTGATCCATAAAGAACCCCAGCAATAACTTGATAATAAATAAAAATCATATTATTATTGGTGTGAATAACAGATAAAAATATATATTAAAAATAAATGAAATAAATTTGTTTTTTGCACCGATATTGCGAATATCGAAATAAAAATGTTTATACCTCATGTACCTATACTATGCCTATATTGCGAATTGCAATAACGTTTACCAACAACAATTAATCAGGCAGGGTTGTGACCTCTCGTTGAATTTATCGATGATTGTTGCTGTTTTCTTTATTTCTATATAAAAAGTACAATGATGCAAAATATGCCTGTAACAAATTCAAGTTACCTTAAAAATTATTTTTAAAAAATGTATTTGACATTTCTAACCAAATGTGTTATGTTACGGATTTAGCTGGATGAACACTAGGTGTTTTTAAAGTTAAAATACATATTTTAAATTTTTTGAAGCTCATGAAGAAAGGCTTTTTACAAAAAATTATTTGTTTAAAAGTTACAAAAATTTGAAACTATAGGATACCAAAAATTTTAAAAAATTACGAAAAACTGCTTTCTAAAAAGATGCGGTTGCTTATTCTCTATTGATACTAGGTATGTCTTAAAAAAGGTTTGTATTATGTCTTGGTTTTTAGAGGTATTTTTATTATGACCAGTGGTAAATGATTTAATTTGATAAAATTAGATTAAATTATAATAACCATAATATAAATTTTATAGGTTAAAATTAAAAATATGTTAAACACGATTACACTTTAAAGCACATTATTTAAAAAATATGTTTAGCATTTATGCGAAACATAAAAAATGTATAATATACAGGGTGTTCTGTTTAAAATAAGTTGGTTGCTAGTAAATCTCGATGTAACCGAAAGTGCCATAACTGTCATAATATTTTAGTCCTGTCTCTTACTGATCTTACTATGTTTGCAAATTTTTAAAATTGTCCTAAGCCCAGTCTTTCATTAATTGATCGTCGTAGTCGGTCATGAGACTGTATTTTTTCAAATCTTAAGATAGATCTTGTACTGGGTGTTTCATTTTCGATGGTTTTACAGGATATAAAAACTATTGTTTTGAAAACTATTTATTTAGCTCGTTTGCTACTAGAGCTTTAAAAAACTTTAGATTGGTTATTTGTGTATTTTTTTTCGTAGAATATTGTGATTAAATTAGTTGTCTTTTTATATGAAGCCGTTTTAAGGAAACAAAAATAAAATAAGTATGTATTATAGCATATGTAAAATAACAGAAAACAATAATTACAATAGGTAAATGTTTACATAAAAGTGTTCAATTATAGGTGTTTATTTAATTTCTATTTAGTAATTGTAATTTTTAAAATTAATTATTTAAAACATAAAAATACATAATAGTTTATATTTTTGAAAAACTCAAAGAGATTTTAATAAATTTAATAAAAAACATACAGGGTGCTCTATGAGAAAAAACATAGGTTTGCTACTTTTCTCAAAAACTGCCTAACGTAGGCAAAAATAATAACACTGCCATATTCTATAAAAAAACTGCAGAATTAACTAATCCAAAGTTTTTTGATAACTTTAATAGTAAGATATTGCAATGGTCAAAATCTGAAAATCACACTGTAGCTCCGAGATGGATCGCAATAACCTTGAACTGTTTTTACTACTGTTGTTTTTTTTTTTTAAATTAAAAGTTCATTATTAGAATTTATTTCTTACGGTTTTTGAAATACCCCGTAAAACCATCGAAAATAAACAGCTTTCGAAACTACTTCTTATAATGACAATTTTTACTGCCGCATAATTAAGGGTAAATACATTTTTACTTTCCTTTTTTGTAATTAATTACAATGTTTTAAAGCACTTAACTAATATTTGATTAAAATGAACCGCTTTAAGTTCATAACTGTAAAATATACGAAGCACAATAATCTTTTAAAACGTGTTTACCTAAATTATACCATTACTTTAACCTAATTGTTTGAAAATCAACAAATGTTATGTTTCCTAGTAAAATCTATTTTAGAAGTTAAAACGCGGTTGGCTTCGGAAGTTAAATTAGCTAAAGCGGCTTTAAAATAAAAGCTTACAGCAATTTTACATTTAAACTTTTGAAACCCCAGTTTAAACTTAAAACCATAATACCATTGCTATATAGCGCTGTGTAAGAATAGCAAAAGCGCATTTAAACTAAATCATACAACATTTAAGCGGTTAAGTCCGATTTAGCACCTGAACAATTAAACATTTTTTATAATTAATACATGTTTTATTTGTATGGTTCATTATGTGTATAAGTTTTAAATATAAGTTTGTGGAGTTTTATTTTAAAAGTATGTTTAACTACCTTTTATTATTTTAAAGGAGTATTCTAGCGTAGAGGCACGAATTTAGGGTTACTTTTGAAGTGCCGCAAAAAGGGCAATCAATATTTTTACATTCAATTTTTTTGTGAGTTTTTTATCCACATTCCATAAAAATTTAAAAAAAATAGCAGCTAATGACGACGTGACCAATTCCAACCCTCTCAGCAATCGGAAAAAAAATTAAAAAAATATTATTATTCTAGAGTAATGTCGCTATGTCTTCCGGACATAGTTCCCTACGGAAAAGTTAAAAAAACATTTTTTACAAAATAGCGGTTACCTGAAAAAAAAATTGCACGACGTTTTTTGAAGTTTTTGCTTTTTTATAGTAAAAATTGAATTTTATAGTAAAAATTGATGAGGCTAGTTCCGGATATAAACAGGTCTATAAAAAAAAACTTTTAAATAATTTTTAGTAAAATGGTCAAGTAGAACTGGAGAAATCGTGGTCACCGTCTTGAAAAAGACAATTTTGACATAAACGCTTTAAAAGTTTTGCAACGAGTTTTTCTCAGTCTAAGTCATGATATCTAAGACTTACATCTATTTAATTTGCATTACCGCTTCATACATCGACTTCAAAAACTATTTTCCGCGTTTTTCTCTTCCAATCAAGCAGCTTTGATGCACTGGATGCTCGTATCTCACAAGGCAACTTCTAGGTGTCCTCGATTTTGATGAAACTGCAACATGTTGTAGTACATCAAAAAATAAGAGACATGTATTTTTTTGTCACCCATTAAACACTTTTCAGGAGTAAAATGCACCCCAGAAATGTATACCCTATTTTTTTTATATTTCCTAAGCAAAAAAAATTGAGACTTATAAAATATTCATTAAAAAACAAAATATGGTTTTGAATTTGTGAAGTTATTTCAATTCATTCCCAAGTTATTTGAAAAAAAAACAGTTTGAGGGTTGATTTCGAAGGTGCCTTTCAATTCTAAGTGTTTTATGGCCGATTGAAAAAAATACATGTCTCTTATTTTTGATGAAATACAACACATTACATTACTTTTTTGTATTATAAATAATAATTACACCAGCAACCAGTCGTGTATGTCACTATGCCTCTATAACTTAACAAACATATTTAACATTTAATGTCAAAGGTTTTTCAGAATCTCTTAAAAAAGCTAAAAATTTAAAAATTTTAAACCCTAATATTAGTTAGTTTTAAAATATATTATTTTTATTAAATTTTTTCTTGACAATGACGTTACTTGTTATAATTTTTTTTTTTTGGTTGTTTGGGGGTTTTTATTTTATTTTTTTGGCGTGTACCCAAATAACTACCATCCATTACAACATATTGCAGTCCTATGAAAATCAGCGGAGAACACCTGCGATGATTTTCTTGTCAGAGCGGTCAATCCTGGGGTTATTCGATTAGTTATACTTATAACTCCAAAAATAATTTGAATTTTGAACAATCCTCTCGTAGGCGTATTCCTAAATAGTTAAACTTTAAAAATATAATATATATATATATATATATATATATATATATATATATATATATATATATATATATATACTATATATATATATATATATATATATATATATATATATATATATATATATATATATATATATATATATATATATATATATATATATTTAAATTTTTACAACAGAATACCCCTTTAAATACTTTATTTATAGGTAGTATTTTAAGTTTTTCTGGTTGATCTAGTTTTTATGTTATAATAATTACGCATCTACTGTCCTTTTTTAAAAATTGTCTTTAACGAGAAATTTTATTGGTTCAGCAGTAAATAGACCTCTAAACTACACCTAATTAAAAGGCGATAATTCTAACAAGTCAAAAATATCTTTTACTCTTTTATAAGTAGCTGTTTTAAAACTAGTCATTTCAAAATTTAATTCGTTTAGTTTTAAAAATACTTAGGAGGCTAAAGGTGTGTATATATTTTCCAGGTTTTAATCTTTTCAATGTGACAAGCTTTTCGCTAGTAAATTTACTTCTCAGAATTTTACCGTAAACTTTAGGCACCTTATTAAACTAGACCAAAAAAACAAACATTTTTTTTCTAAAGGTACTGTAAAAATATTGTTCATAATGACGAAAGAAAATTATCATAAAATTTTCAGCCCCTAATATTAACATAAAGAGGTGCAACATTTGTTGCATTTTTTTATACCAAATCTTGGAATCAGTGAATCTTAAACCTTTGACCAATTTATATTCTTAAAGTCAAAATAAATTTTTATTTTAATTTTAACATAAAAAAATTAATTTATTGAAAAATGTTAGGAAACCATTTTTTAAAGCATAACATTTTTCATAAAAATTATTATTTATTTTATAAAGATATTGATATTTATTGCAGTTAAAGAAATTTAAAATCTAAGTGAAAATTTAATAAAGTTTAGGGCACGATTACAAGAAAACGGCTCGTTTTACGGAAATTTACTAGAAAAGCTTTTTTTTGTGGAGAATTTAATTTCCTTTAGAAATATAAATTGGTTAAAAGTTCAAGATGGACCGATTTTGAGATTTTGTGAAAAAAGCAACAATTGTTAAAAAAATAATAATTTTAATGATGTAAGTTAATATTAAGGGCTGAAAATTTCAAGATATTTTTCTTTTGTCTTCATGAAAAGTATTTTTACAGTACCGTAAGATTTTTTTGGTCCAGTTTACACCTTATATTATTTGCTACATACATTATAGACGTATTTCTTGGCAAACAATACATTATCCTTACGAACCGTAAAAATATTTATGACAGATCCGAAAGAAGTTCAGTGTCATCAACAGAAAAAGACATCAAATTTCTCTCAGCTTTAAAGCAGCATATAAAATTTATTTTCGAATCAAAACAGCTTTTTGCGCTCATTCTAAAAAGCAATAAAATTTTATAAATATGCAATTGCCATTATATCCATTGTAGAAAATGCCCTTGGCATTACTCTTGTTCACATGACATAATGTTCTTTTTATTTCAAACGGGTGAGAGTGAAAATATAAATTTTACTTTTACCCTGGAGATTTAACAACAAATAAGAAAGAAAGCAACGGAATTGAAAGTAAAATATTAGAAGATGGGGAATATACAATAAAACTCGAAAAAAATGATAAAAATGTTATATTTATCTTGTTTTATAGACACATACAGAAAGTTCAAACTGAAATCGGCAGTATTGCTAACTTCTTTAATAATACAATTTAACGATGTCGGTTGTCGGTTAAATTATTTAAAGTTGCAGTATTTTTGTCGCTGATTACCGTACTGCCATCAGAAAAACAATTGAACATTGGATTTTAGATTTATTAGACAAAATGTACTTTATTTAAATGGAACACTCTGTATGTTATATCACCATTCGAAAGATCTATTAATGACCTTTAAAAAGGAACACATATGTTATATCCAATTTTCATTTTTTTTTAAATATGGCCATTCTTTGGAATTTATTAATAACTGACATTTTTTATATAAAACATCAATGCCACATTTTATTAATTTTCTCAAATAAATGATTTTTTATTACATGCAAGATGCTGGTATGTCTGGACTTAAAATGCGATTTTACGAAAAACGGTCCAAGCTATTGATTCAAATAAGGTTTATCTTTTTTGCACAAAAATAATACAGGAATTAAATATCAAAGCAAAATGTCCAATGTGTTACCTGTGTTAAAAATGAATACATTAAATAAAAAATAAACGCATAATAGAAAATACTGGTTGTGAGCCTTCTTAACTTTATAAAACAGATAAAGACTGTTTTTTATAATTTTAGCATATTTAAATAATTAAGAGAAAAAAGATTATTTTTTACCTACAGAATGCTAGTACGTGTGGAAGAAAAATGCGATTTTAAGGAAAATGGTAAGATTTTGATTTAAAAGGGGTTTATATTTTTTATACAAAAATAATAAAGCAATTAAACGGGTAAAGCAAAATATTAGGTTTGTCCACTGTGTTAAAAATGCATACATTAAATTCTTAAAAATCTTCCCACCCTGTATTATACTGACTTACTAAACAGCTGTTTACCCATGAAAAGAAGCTCTAGTATGGGGGCTTAAATATTATTGGTACTGTGTCAACAGTTTAAAAGTCATCATTGAATTTTTTTCTATATAACAACCTTAAAGGTCAATAGTACTAAAATTATTTTGTCTCACTCTAATACCCCTATCATTTATGGCTTCACTTTCTTTCTATACGCTGTATACAAAATTACTTCGTTTTGTCTGTAAAAACGTTTAAAATTGTAAAAATTTTGGGTTTTGTAGATTTTGTATTTTGTTTTTAATTTAGATTTTTGAAATATTTTGGTGCATAAACAGAGATTAGCCTAGTACATATTTTATTGAATTAGCGAATTTAAAAAGTCCTACTAGAAATTTCTTTTTAAATTTTTTTAACACTTTACCAGTTTTTTCAAATTTGGGTCCTTAACTTTGGTAAAAATTATGAATATGCACGATGTTGCCTGATTTTCTATTGTCAAAGCACTATTTACATGGCCAGTACCCCACAAGCCATGAATTTTAAAAGACAATGGCGCACTAGTAAAATGACCATCACGTCCCCCAGAATTAATATGTCTGACTTTTTCTTGTGGTCTACAAAACTTCAGTGAAAACTTATTAAGATTTTTTTAACGAACAATTTAAATTTATTCACTATTTTAATAAAAATAAAAAATAATATGATATCCTCAAAGTGAAAAAATTATTTTAAAGATCTTTTAATTAAAATTATGTTATTTTCAGAATATTAGTCCTTAAATGTTGTTTATCAGACCGCTGAAAATATCAATTAAAAAATAGGTTTTAAACTCATTAGAGAGCAATGGAAGACTAAAAAAACGACGCTAATTATTTTCAAAGATCTTTTGACAAATTATCGGGGTTTTCTACCTTTTAAAATTTTTAAGTGCTAATATAGAACAGACAAAATTACTGCTTGTAATAATGTAGCGACTCAAAAGGTATCATATGCTTTGAAATATTATTTATAACGTAAAGCATTTCAGCTATCTACTAATTTAATCCTATAAGAATAAAACTGTATTTCCTTTTAACGCAGACACTAATAAATTAGCCCAACACTTTTAATAAAAACAACATTTTTGTAATTTCTTAGCCACTTAAAGCATCTCATTTCCATAATAAAATCAAATAGAAAGATCCCCCACCAGAGATAGAGTTATTCCATGCGGAGCAATAAAATTTCCTACATTACGTCATACCATTTTCTCCATTGTAGCGTGTGTCCTCCCCGTCCTCTCTTCTCCACAATTGCACACGGCTCCGGATATCCTGCAGCTTTACAAGTAAGACTGACATTTGTTGACTCTGAGGACGACCATCATCAGGAGCTGGTTTCTCGGTCGAAGAATTATGCTTGGGAGGGAACTGAGAGCAAAATTTGGGCAAGTTAAATATTTATTTTTACACTGCAAGACAAAGGTACTCCCACAGGAGGTTTAAAATGGAAATGACGTTTATTGGCAATGATTAATGTTTATTTAAAATACTTTTTTGTTTGAACAATTTTTTATAATAGTCGTTTAATTATGTAACGTTTGTGTTTGTTATTTTTCAAAATTTACATTATTTTTAATTTTAAAGGTTCCATTCGTTACCAATTTACATGATTATTTTTTGTAAAATAATCCTCTGGTAACTGAAACCTCTCACCACTACTTTTTTTTCTTTTTTTCCTTAAAAAATATATGATATGCATATTTTAGGCAGGTCATCAACCATCAGACATGCAAAATGTGTTGTGCAATTTGTTACCACCAACTAATTTCGGATAACAAAATGGTGACGTCCCGTTTGGTACCCTTGTTTGTCAAATGCTGTGTAGGTGGTAAAGAGAATATAAAGGGTTAGTTCTGGTTAGTGGTCTTGGGGTCGGTAGATGGCTTGGTTATACTCTTATCTTTATCCAGATTTGTTATTTTTAGAACTGCTAAGCCACATTTTGCAGCAAGTAGCTTATAACAGATTAAACTGCACAAATTTACATTTCGACTACTTTAAAAAATTATGGTCTGGGTACTCGAGACCTCTTAACACTATTTATTTAACTGTTTATTTCCGTTTTCTATAAAGACAAAATTATTTTTGTTGCAACTTTAAAAATAAAGTACATATCGACTTGACTTTGTTATAATTTTTCTTACTATCGGCTATACCCGGTTACAGTGCCGGAAACTCGAAGCGACCGCTTCAGCGCCAAGTCGGAGGAGGCGTAAAATTGAATGTGAGAAAGTAAAACTTAGATGTTTTTTAAATTTTTAGGGAGTAGTTATAAGCGAAATAATACAAGGGAAGAGTGCAAAGTGAAGAAAAGAAAATGTTAAGTGTTCTAAAAAGAGAAAGTTATTGGTAGCTTAGCAATTCTTGCGACATTGTAAACAAAAATCTTTGAGCCGTTAAAAAATAAACATTATTTACTTATCTCCCCCACCAAGCCATAAGTACTGGCTGCAAGACTTGCCCAAAATATTGCACGCAGCTGATATCGCGCAACACATGCATTATTCGGGCACGATGTACGATGCATAGATGGTAGTAATATTAAGGCTTTATGCGGTAAATTTATATGAGCGGTATTTCCCTTACGATGGCATGTTGCATCTGCCTTGCTTGTTGTTACGTTTTGTTTTATTTTGTTTTGTTGTTACATTTTTATTTTTCAAATTATAAACCTGCCGAAAGTCGACAGGGGTTTAATCTAGTACATAATAATACCGTTAGTACCTTAGAACCTCTATACAAATTGTTTCCCTACTAAGGTACGACACTTAAGGAGGTAATTTCTTATGTGTGTGTATTTATGAAAAGAAGTTTTTTAAAAACATGTCCGGGATTGCATTATTTGTAGGATATTTGATATATTTTTTTTAGGTTGGTATTTTTCAAATATTTTTAAATTCAATTTACCAAAGTATAAAATATGGTTTATTTATTGTAATAAGGCGCTTGTAAAGCTCTGTCTAGATTAAGATTATTGGATCCAGTGGCGTCTAAATGGGCATTACAGTCAATATTATTGAGAAAAAAGTGCGCTAGTGACTTTTATTAGAGTTTCTATATATTTTTTGATGAAAAAAAATACAAATTCTACTTTCAAGCCCCCAGTATTTTTTTTTCGTATCTAGTTTGGTTTTTGAGAAAAAAAATTAAACCCCTTTAATTTATTTTAAAAAGTACCCACAGACAAAATAATCATAAAAAACAAAAATAAAAAATATAAACAACTATCTGTTTTTTAAATAAATGATCAGCTGTAAATTATCTTGTAAATCGTAATTTTTCTTATTTACTAAGATGGTTTTTATTTAAATTTTAAATGTGATTGTATGTGCATTATGAATACTTTTAAAACGACCTAAAATAGCTTTAATTTTTTTCTTAACAACGAAGTCAGATATAAAAAAAGACAATTTATAGTTAAGTTGTATAATCGAATAAAAATATATATAAAATCTTTATAAAAAGTCAGTGACGTCCTTTTTTTTTAAATAATATTGTATGTGGTGCCTACTGAGACACTACTGGACCTAATAAGGTTAATAAGGGTAGAGCATTAAAAGCGCATTATTATATTAAATAAGTGTACCTATAAGTTGTATCTATAGCCACGGCAGCTTCAAAAAAGCTTGCATTTCTCTTTCGAGTCAAAAAGTAGTTTTCCCTTTCTAATTTGTCACTTTATACGTGTCCCGAATCCGACCTTCCTTAGAATATTGTTCTCATATCTGGGGCATGACGTCCTCCACAACCCTAAGCATTCTTGATTTCATTCAAAGAAGAGCTGTTTGCCTCATTAATGATCCTTCACTTACAGAAGGCTTCTCTCTCTTGCCCATCGTCGGCGTCGGGCTGTGGGGGATTTATCGCTTTTTTATAGGTACTTTCATGGCTTCTGCTCTAAGGAATTGTCCAGTATAGTTCCTCCACTCGCGGTTCCCAACAGAGAAACTCGTGGTTCCGCGCGTATGCATCCCTATACAGTCCAACTGGATAGACCCAAACTTTCCACTTAGTTTGTTCTTTTATCCCTAGAGTTTCTAGAATGTGGAACCTGCTGCCCGCGAAGGTCTATTCTTCCACCCCGAATCTTCAAGCATTTAAGACCCGTGTCAACAAACTCCCTCTTACCTTGCTTAAGACACCAACGGTACGTTAATGTTTAGGCTTTTAGCCTTAGTGGATTGTCCAAAGATAAAAGGAAAATACCAAATTGATTAAGGGTTTTCAGATATTTATTAAAAACTGACTTTTTTAAACTATAACGCAGTATTTCAGAAATAAAGCAAGTCTAGAAATACGTTTATAGGAGCTTCTTTTTACAAATGAAAATAGGAAATTAAGTTTCGTACTGTAGTTAGAAAACACCTTGTATTGAACTTAAACAAGTAGATTTTTATTTCTTGTCGTCTTTTCTTCTTTTTTTTTTTTGAAAATATCTAGGAGCATAACATAATGTTCGCACTTTTGTACCTAAGCAATTGCTTTGTTTTTATAGATATCAGTCAAAGTGCTTTGAAATAATTAATAGTTTAAAACTAAAAACACGCTTTTATATATGCAACAAAGACTAAAAATTAGAAAATAATTTTTCATTAAAAAAAAAATATTGTCATTTCATAGTAAAGCATTAGGGTGCATTTTACTATTTTTCAAAACTTTTCCATCATAGATATTTGCAAATATAATGAATTATAACATTTAATATATTTATCACCCCCACGCTTTTACTATGAAATGACAATATTTTAATGAAAAAACATTTTCTAATTCAGTTATATAAAGCGTGTTTTGGGTTTTAAACTATTAATTATTTTTCATTTTTAGTTTCTGCTATATGACAAAATGGCGAAAAAATTTTTAATGAACAAGAGTGGCAAATTTGTAAGAATTTTTCAACAGATTGCAACTCACTAAAATTTCTTCTTCATTAAATAACAAAGTTTGAAATTTTGCCAACAGATGGCAAATCAGGCAATGTTTGGACCGTTGCCAATATATGTACCCAACCCACTAAAAATTTCTTCTTCATTTAATAACCAAAGTTTGAAATGTTGCCAACAGATGGCAACCTAGGTATTGTTTTTATAATATAATGGAATTTTTTTCTAGTCAAAAAGATAACAGGATACTCTTTTGCAGATTATTGCATTGTCGTACCTTAATACATTGTGCAAAGTTTCAAAGAAATCGAATAGCTGGAAGTTGGTTAAAATTAGGCTCAAAAGATTCCGTTACATAGCCAGATAGTTACAACCCAAGTTAATAAAAAGCGTGTTAACGGCATTTATTAACTGTTATTGTTCATAAAAATTGAACACCAATCATTCCCAACTAACCCAATTGTGTAAAAGAACTGACGTCAATTTTTATTGTTCATAAAATTGAACACAATGGTGCAACTATTAAATTGTGTAAAAACTAAAAAAATTTCTTCTTCATTTAATAGCAAAGTTTGAAATGTTGCCAACAGATGGCATCCTAGGTGTTGTTTTTATAATATAAATGGATTTTTTTTTCCTGGTCAAAAAGATAACGGGATACTGTTATGAATTATTGCATTTAATCATGTTTCCTTAATACGTGTGCAAGTTTCAAAGAAATCACAATTATTGGAAGTTGGATTAAAATTAGGCTCAAAGATTCCAAATTACATAGCCAGATAGTTAGACCCAAGTTAATGAGCGTGTTAAAAATGATAATAACGTCCCAAACATTGATGTCTTTATGACATATGAAAAGTAGATAAATTTATTTTTAATTCTTAAATGTTGTAATACACGGAACATAAACAGTTTTGTTTTCTCTTTTCCAAACACCAGCATTGTTTGTTTTTAATTATGGAATAATATTAGCATATTCTTTCCAGTAACAGAATGTAGGCAGATTAAATTTATGCACCTTTTTTATTATGATTTTAATTCGTGTGTGGGCACTTTTCACACTGCTATTTTGCATACCTTCATTTTATTATTAAAATTCCTTTATGAACAAATTCAGTTTTTAAGAGTTGTTAGGATTGAATAGGTTTGACTTTTTAAAAGTAGTAAGTCTAGAAAAAAAAACTTTTAAAAGATAATAATTTATTTATTTTGTATACGAAAAAAGTAATCTTTTTTGGTAAGCCTTTTCTTTAAGGATTTCTAGGTCACAAAAAGCATGGTTCTGTAATTTTGTGTGTATCTGTGTGTTGTCGTTAGTATATACAGAGGGTGGTCTACCATATTCAACACGGTCTGTAGCTGGATAACCATGGGGTTTTTCAAAAAGTGAATTAACGAAAATATAAAGGTCGAATAAGGCCACAGTATAAAGTTATTTTAGTCTATACAGGGTGTCTCAAAAAAATGTGACGTATCAAAGTTACATTTTTTAAATGGACTCACTCTATATTTTTTGACTGTTTTAGATTCTATATGAAAAAATAACTTAAGTTTGTTAATAGTACCAAGTGCCTAATTTTATTCATTTTTGTAATATTTTATTTTATTTTTTTTTCAAAATGCAGAGGTGCAGTTAAATTAATTTTTATTTTAAATCAATAAACTCTTTGAACTTTAAAATTTATTACAAGATTAGGAAATCTTTGCCTTATCATACTTAGGCCATATCGAGATTATATATTGTACTGGGTGATCAATAAATAATTTCAATTTTTAGGAAATTAAATAGCAATATCTTTCTTATTTTAGATTAAACACCCTGTATTTTTTTACGCCACATGATGATATATGTTATTATGTGGTGTTAAAAAATACAGGGTGTTTCATTTAAAATAATAAAGATATTGGTATTTGATATTCTGAAAAATTTTAATCATTTTGGATCACCCTGTACCAAATTTGATCTCGATATGACCTACACATGATAAAGCAGGGTTTTTTGATCTTGTAGTTCGATTATGAATTTCAAAGATCTTATAGTCTTAAAATAAAATTAATTTAATTGTACTTCTGCATTTCAAAAAAAAAATCAAATATCACAAAAATTAATAAAATTAGACACTTAGTAGTACTAACAAACTTAAGTTATTTTTTTATGTAGAATCCAAAACAGTCCTAAAATATGGGGTGTTTCATTTAAAAAATATAACTTTGATACGTCACAGTTTTTGAGCCACCCTGTATGGACTAAAATAACTTTATGCTGTTGCCCTATCCGACCTCTGTATGTTTCCCTATTTACTTTTTTTAAACCCTATGTTTATCCAGCTACAGACCGTGTCAAATATGGTGGGCCACCATGTATATACCGGGTGGTGCGTCGCCGAGCGGAACATAGGAAACCCCATGTAAATTGTAAGGGGGTTAATTATTGGCTCCCATTTTACAAAAAAAAATGTAAGAAAACTTTTTAAAAAGACTAATCTCATAAACCCTTGCGCCAAGTTTCAAAAAATCTTAATTGGCGAATCTTGAATTATTAAATTTAATGTAATTGCAAAATTACCAAATTTCCTGTTCAGGTAAAACAGACACCTGTTAAATAAATTTTGTCAGTGACATAAGGAAATAAGGAAAAGTATTAATAAACCAGTGACAGCCTTATACCAAATTGTTAGCGGGTGGCCGCTGTCTGTTTAGTTTTACCTGGACCGAAAATTTGGTAATTTTGCCATTACACTTAATTCAGTAATTCAAGATTCGCTTAAAATTTTTTGAGCTTGGCATGAGGGTTTGTCAGACTGGTCTCTTCAAAAAGTCATTTTACATTTTTTCTGTAAGATGTACAGGGAGCTAATAATTAAACCCCTATACATTTACATGGGATTTCTATGTTTCGCTCGGCGACGCACCACCAGGTAGAGATAGAGGATATTAACTGTAAATTTGTTATAAAAATGTATGCAATATATAAACATTCAATTAAAAAATATTATTATTAATGCTTACATACTTATATCAGTCCTTAAAGTTTTTAAAATTAGATCCAAAATACTTAGTAAAAATTTGCAAAATTAACTTAAAAACAAAAAATGTATTTAATAAAATAATATTTTGTTTACAAATTATTGCGCGGACGGCAAAAGCAGCTTTAACAAATAAATTTATTTTCAATTTATTAAAATATTATTTATTTTTAATTATAAAATAAAGTTATTTTGCAATATTAAAACCAAAGCATAATAAATATTTGTAAAAATAAATTCACGCGATGTTTTTTTGTAAAAAGCTAATTATACTCTATTTTGTGGAAACCTGGGAAAAATGAATTGCGTTATATAGGAAGTTATTTAATTTAAAATTATTTATTGGATTTAAAGTAATTTAATTTGTTTTTTACATTTATTATTTTATCTGTTATTCAGAAAATTACGTCAACACTATGACTATTATGAATACTTTGCTTACAGGAAAGCTTCTTTTACTGACCATCCTTTGCAGGAAATCTATCGTTTTTAGTAGATACTTCTGTGGCTTCTACTGCAAGGAATTACCTCATATAATTCCTAGCCTTGCAGCTCCCATCAGATCACCACGTAATACAGCACTTATGCCTCTCTATATAGTCAAACTATAAAGTTGTAGAATTTTCCACCTTGTTTGCTTCTTTATAAATAGAATATCTCCACTGTAAAAGCAGTTTTCCACTAAGCTTTTATTTTGTTTTAATTTTCAGATGTTTAACTCTATTAATAATATTTTTTTCTTACCTTAAGACCAAAAAATAAAAAAATCGATTGCTACAATTTTAAGAACTCTGATAGGCATTTTATTATACATGGTATTTCAGAAACATGGGATCAAACTTTTAGGGGTTATTCAGTGCAACAGTAGAAAACATTTAAGTATAGGGACCTATGTCCGGAAAAGTATCACTTTTTTAAATCTTATTGACATCCCACGAAGGCATATGCCTAAATACCAGAGTACCGAGGGTGTCGGGTTATTAGATGTTTAACCCGTCGTTCCCCCTGTTCCGTCAACGTTGTTCAAGCACTGAAACATGCAGTTATGCATTTCACAGCACCATTTAGACAACGCGGTAGTGCCACCAAGGTCGTTATTTTTAATAGCTACTACCTAAATATGTCTCTCCCGCTGGGAATCGAACCAGCGACCTCAGGCTTCGAAGATCCACTGCGCCACAGGGGAGGCAACGGCACACACACTACGGCACTACAACCCTAAGACGCGTAAAAATTTAGACATACGATAATTTGCATTTGGGATTTAATGCATTTAATTTTTGCATTTTGTACATGATATTATTAGAACAATTATTAAATTAAAAACGAATAATAAATAAAATTATTAATTAAAAAAACAATTAATAAAGTAAAAATAACATAATAAAACTTTTAAACTTTAACATTCACATTGCCATTTTGAACAATTGTTGTGATAATATCCTGTACAAGAGGCTGTAGCTCTTAGGGCTGTAGTGCCGTAGTGACACTTTTCCGGACATGGGTCCCTATACTTAAAAATGTTTTTTACTGTTGCACTATATAACCCTAGAAGTTTAATCCCACAGTTTTAAACCACCCTGTATTAAATACATAGGGTGTCCGAAAAAGTAAAGTTAAAAATGATAGGGGTGATAGAGTAAGCCAAATTAATGTTAGTACTTCATATAAAAAAAAAGGTTTACCGCGTTTCGTTAGGAAGATATTGACCTTAAAACTTGGTATAATAGAAATATTTTAATTACAAATGTTAAACTGTTGTCACAATACAAATGATATTTGGGCTACTAAATAACCTCATAGTAGTGCTTTCTTTATAGGTAAACATCTGTTTAGTAAGTCGGAATTATACACGGTGCGACAACCTTTTTTTCATTTTATGTATGCATTTTTAACACTGGTGACAAATTCGATATTTTGCTTTGACCGCTTAGTTCCTTGATCATTTTTGTATATATGATAAAGGAATGTAAGGGGTTTATACTTCATTTAAATCGATATCTTGGTCCGTTTTACATAAAATTGCATTTTAAGTTCAGACATACCAGCATTTTGTATGTAAAAAAAATTCTATTTTGTGGATAAAATAATTTAAAATCTTTAAACCAGTTTTTAACAGTATTATAAAGGTAAAGGGGCCCACAAACACCGTTTTTGCCACATTTTAATAATTTTTGTCAAAAAATTGATTTTTTATTACATACGAAATGCTTGAATGTCTGGACTTAAAATGCGATTTTATGAAAACGGTCCTGGACAATATTTTGATATTGATTTAAATAAAGTATACCTTTTTGTACAAAAATAATAAAGTAATTAAACAGTCTAAGCAAAATGTCGGTCTGGTCACCTGTGTTAAAAATGTATACATTAAATGAAAAAAAATCGTCGCACTCTGTATAATTCCGACTTACTAAACAGCTGTTTACTTATATAAAGAAGCATTACTATAAGGTTATTTAGTAGCCCAAATATTATTGGTACTGTAGCAACAGTTCCAAAGTTATAATAACAATAGTAATGTATGTAACATAATGCATGTTTAATTCATCTAAACTAATTTATTTTAATTTTTGCAGCACATTCATTATACTGCAACAAAAAAATCATAGCCTCCGTATTTCTTAAAAGACAATTATCCTCTTCATAACTATGCATTTATTATTTAATGTTAGTTTGTATATACTTACTTTTTGTAGAAATATTACTAAAACAGTATAAATTCCTTTTTAATTTCATCCAAATTAATTATTACTATTAATTTTCAATAATTTCTATTAAATTTATTTGAAAACTGTTAAATTTTGAAACTAGTGAGACATGAACTAAAAGAAATAATGAGGAAATCCAAGGTAACTTCACAGTTTGGATCAGTTGATTTCGCGTTTACTGTTACACTGACTAAATTGATATTTAAGTTTATTGTAGTAGGCATTGAAACAAAGCATTAATTTAAAGTGTGAAAAAGCTTCGAAGTGTTAAAAAGTTACTTTTAACACTTTATGTAGTGCACTAGAATGGAGTATTTTAACTTCATGTTAACGATTAAAAAACAGCATTTTATTTTAACGGTCTTGGAAAAAATTATACTAACTTTTAAGATCAATATCTTCCTAACGATGCGCGATAGAACTTTTTTTATATAAAGTGCTAACATTTTTGGGCTCACTCTATCATACTAATTATTTTTGACATCACTTGTTCGAATACAGTAATAACAAATTACTTTTTAATGTCAATATTTTATTTTGATTCTTTGTCAGAAAGTGAAATAAAACAAAATTATTTTTACCTCTAATAAATGTGAATCACTTCCAATTTCAGATCATTCATCATAATCGTTATCATCGGATCATTGAGGCTTATATGCAACACAAACATTGGCTTACTTTAAAAATTACCTATTTGATTTTTTTTTACCCATATTGGATAATAAATGAAAAAATGTTATTACAATATTGAATATAAACGCGTATTAAGATCACTATCAGTTAACAGTAACCCCATATATGCAATATATTATGGATTTAATATAATGTCAACATTATTGGAAGTTCATATTGTTCAGGTTTTTTTAGAGAAACGGTTTTCTGTTTATTTTATGTAAAAATAGCTGATGTATGTTGCTATAAACGTTTTGCTGGGTTTGAAAAAATATAATTTATAAACGTATTGTATTGGTTCTATTTATACAGGGTGTAATTTAATTGATGGCGAAAGATAAAGGGCATGATTCCTTAGCTTATTTTGGAAAGAAAAGTTTATATGAACATATGTCTTACCTTTTGTGATACAGGGTGTTAAAATTTCTAAAATACTAAAAATATCAAAAACCTTTATTTTAGTAAAAACTGTTATACTAAATATAAACCTTATTTTAAGTATTTAATATTTTTGTTACATAATTGCTAATTAAAAATTATAAAACCTAATTTTTAAAAGAAGAAGATTCCGCAATGCTTTTTTATGGTCTTAAATTAAACAAGATAGGAAAAAATTAAGAGACATGAAAGCAGTATTTTTATTTGCCTAATCTAAGGAAAGCACAAAAATTTTACACACATTTACGCAGTCAGTGGCGTACAGTTCTTTTGTTGGAAATATTCCTTCAGTTGCCTTTCGAGACGCCATTGAACCTATTAAATGTAATTAAGTTAGTAATAATTTACCCCTTAATGTCATTAATAATATTGCATAAATGAATGAATAGTAAAGATATTTTTAAAAATATAATTTTTAAAAGTTTAACACTCTGTATCTCAAAAGTTAAGAGGTTTAGGACATGTGTTCATATAAACTTTTCTTCCTAGAATAAGCTAAGAAATCATACTCTGGATTTTTAACCATTAATTAAATTACACCCTGTATATTATTATGAAAATATTGCTTGGTGTCACAAAAATGTTGGCTAATAAATTGTTTCGTAACATTTATATAAATTTTAAAATAATAGGGGTGATAGAGTGAGCCAAAATAATGTTAGTACTTTATGTAAAAAAGTTTTATTGCGCTTCTTTAGGGAGTTATTGACCTTCAAAATTAAAATAAAAAAGTATTTAACTTATACCTTTTGAACGGTTGCAACAATAATAATAACATTTGGTCTTTTAAATTAACTCATACAAATGCTTTTTTCCATAGGCAAATGATGCGCAATAAGTTATAATTATACAATAATTACCTTTGTACAAAAAAGGTATACTTTATGTCAATTGATATCTTGTTCTTCTTGATATTTTCTAAAATCGCATTTTAAAAACAAGCCATACCCCAATTTTGTATGTAATAAAAAAATCTATTTTTTCTAAAATTTGTTAAAAGTAAATAAAAATAGTGTTTAAAAGCCTTTATATTTTAAACTTTATAAAACAAATTTAGTCCGTTTTTTATAATTTTACCATATTTTAATAATGTTCTCAAAAAATAGAATTTTTTATTACATACAAAGTGGTGGTATGTCTGGATTAAAAATGCGATTTTATAACAAACGATCCAAGATGTCGATTTAAATAAAGTATACCGTTTTTGTACAAAAATGATGAAGGAATTTAACGATCAAATTAAAATAATAATTTTTTTTATGTCTGTAAAAATGCATACAATCAACGAAAAAAATCGTCTTTTCCTGTATAACTATAACTTACTGCGCATCATTTGCCTATGGAAAAAGCATTGGTATAAGTTAATTAAAATGCCCAAATATCAATAATATCGTGGTAACCGTTTAAAAGTTATGAATAAAATATTTTTTTAACTCCTAATTTTAAAGGTCAAAGTGCGATAGAACTTTTTTATATGAAGTACTAACATTATTTTGGGTCACTCTATCCCCCTTATTATTTTTGATCTTACCTTTCCGGGCACCCTGTATATTATTTTATTTCTTTATAACATTTATTAAATAATATTTATAGAGAATTAGGTAAATTAAAGTATTTTGCCAAATTATTAAATTAGCACATTTTGTTTTGGTAATTTAACGAAAAATATTGATAGTTTAGGTGAAACTTAGATCATTTGCTAAACGCATAAAAGAACACCGAACATATAATTAAAACCCAGATGTCCACAAATAAAAAATTTGTCAAAACACCTGGTAAAATCTTTCCTAATTCCTAAACCTGTCAAGCACAATCTAAGCTACAGAATTTTAAAGTACATAAAAATTCCACTGTTGTGATTGCTATGTCTGAAACACGATTTTTCGGTCCCTAGGGGATCATTTTTCGGTCCCAAACTGGAAAATTCAACAGGCCAACAATTTTTCGCGCATAGTTTAACGTTCAGAGTTCAAATGTACATGAAAATATCACTGATGGGATTGCTACGTCTGAAACACGATATTTCGGCCCCCAAGGGGTTATTTTGCGGTTCCAGACACAAAAAACAGAAAATTTAAGTTAGCTGCAGACCTGTCAAGCATAAGTCCAGCTTTAGTTTTAGAATTCACCCTCAACCTTATCCCAAAAACCGCATTTCAGGGGCTATAAAGGCAATTTTTGACCCATTGGGCTAATTCAAGACATGTAGGGCCATTATTTCTGAGCTCGAGATCGGGTTCATCGTCGAAAAATACATGCGAATACATAATAAGTCTGACTCTTGTGTATGAACTTTCATTTTTTTTTTGGAGCTGTGTCATCTCTCTGGCGAGGGTTTGACTTTGTTTATGTAACTTAACCTAAAATATAAAGAGTTCTTCTTCTTCT
The DNA here is from genome assembly GCA_014170235.1 of Listronotus bonariensis. Lineage (NCBI taxonomy): Eukaryota > Metazoa > Arthropoda > Insecta > Coleoptera > Curculionidae > Listronotus > Listronotus bonariensis. The sequence continues at coordinate 43,929 of JACEGR010003260.1, read as the reverse complement.
TCTCCAAGTGGCGTTGGCTGCCTCTCGGTGCCGTTCACCAGCTCATTATGTAACGACCACAGGCGGCGAGCTCTAGACTCCCTGATAGTCGTTGAGTTTTCTTATGGTAGTTATCTATATTGTGTTATATAAACATATTGTAGGGGTGGTGTTTGAGGTGTTAGTAGACAATAGCACAACAAAGGATTAGACTCTTCTCGCTCCCGGGCAACGGAGGAGCATTACACACCCGAAAGTTGCCTCGGATTACAAGAACCCAGGATGAGAAACTGAAAGAAAGGGATTTGTTAGACTTATATATTAATTTTATTGTAATTTAAGAATTTATTTGTTAGTTTTATAATTTTAAAGTTGACTTTTGAGAGGACCATCTGAATGTTTATCCTTTCTTATTTTATTGATATTTATATGCTTATTTGTTTTTTTTTTAATTTGTTACGATAAATGTTGTGTATTAAAATTTAATTTACCTAATTAAAGAAATTTTGATAAAAATGTTTGTTTTCTTTGAAAAATCCGTGAAAAAAACATTTTAACATGTTTGCTTGAAACGAATGCAGCTCCAATTTTGCTTCTTTTATTTTACATATTCTTTTTAAAATTGCTTTAATATTAATAGTTTTTAACTTTAGGATTACAAAATATGGCCAGCTCCTTGACAGGTTTTTCTTTTTAGATTACATTTGGTAAATTTTTGTATAGGGTCTTTTTAATTAGCATAATAAAATGGTTTAAAATATATGAATTATTAGTATATATACAATTTTAAATTTCTACAGCTTAAGTGAAAAGTTTTATTTTACATAAATCTGGCAGTGATTGTCCTTTGGCCTCAATGTCAAGAGATAAAATATCCAAAACTATAAAGAAAAATTTTATAGTTGTCGTGAAATGGAGTCGTTTAAATAGATATTTTATTAGCACAAAATAAGGGCATATAGAACCGCTAACAGAAGGAAATTTTCACGCACGAACACTGATGTCTGGTGGCGGGCACATGCAAGTACGATTTTATTGTCTTTGGATTTTAACTTTCCTTTTTATTTTAGTTCACAACATGATTTTAAGCATTTTGATTAATAATTTTGCTTGTCAGGTATAAAATAATTAATTTTTTAGGTCAGAGTACATTTAATTATTGTAAGACAAAACAGTTCTTTTTATTGGTACATAAGAGTTTGTTGCATTCTTAAATATCCTAATTGTCCAAAGACATTTCTTAACATATTATGGGTCTGATCTGTCACTGGCGCATAAAAAAATCATCTTTAAATTTGTCTTTTAACACAAAAACGCAAAAACGTTTTAATGGACTTTTAAATGCAGTGTGCGGTAAAATTTATAGTGTTTTTCTATCTATACAATACCGCATAAATAATAATTTTTGGAGAAGTTTTAGTTCTCCTCGATATCCGAAAGTCGACTGACGCACGGAAAAGCCATTCTCCAAATGTGTCTTACAAAAAAATCCCTTTTTCCAAAGACTTTTCTAAATACGTAATAGTAAAATCCGTACTTATTTTACTCCTCTATACAATGACGCATTAATAATATTTGCAAAAGTTTTTGTTTCCTGAAATTTGACAGTAATTACACTGACGCATTAAAAGTCATCGCTAAATGTGTTTTCCAACGAAAAATGCAAAAATCTTAACTTTTAAGAGACTCTAATAAATGCGTAATAAATTAAAATATGTAGATTTTTTTCCTCTTTACAATAACGCAATAAAATTATTTTTTTAGAAACTGTTTTAAAGGCGTAATAAAGTAAAACTGATAGTAACTTTATTTCTGTATCCTCGAAATTTGAAAGCAAAACACAAAAATTTAAATTTTAAAAAGCTTTTTGAACGGATAATAGAGAAAATCTGTAGTATTTTACTCTTCTATACAATTACACTAACGCATAAAAAAACATCGCAAAATCTGTCTTCCAACAAAAACATGCAAAAATCCCAACTTTCCAGGGACTTTGCTAATTGCGATATTAAATAAAATATAAAGTATTGCTTTTCTTCTTAACAATGCTTTATCAATATTTAACAATTTATACAAATGTTTTGGTTCTATCGTATATTGACGCATAAAAAATTATCGCTAACACTGTCTTGTAATGAAAACATACAAAAAAAATTTGAGTCTTTTCTAAATACTCTATTAATTAGAAATTTGTAGCATTTTTGCTTTTCCATACAATGCTATATTTATATTCTTTTGTAGGAACTTAATATTTGACTGCAAATATACCGACGCAGATTAACAAAAAAGAATTTAAAAAAAAGGTTAATAATCCATGTGTTTAAATTTTTTGACCACTATATTTATTTTTAAACGTATTTCGTTCTATAGAGTACGTCAATTTTATAATAACATATAACCATAATTTTTAAGTAGCCATTTCGGAGTTCGCATTCTTTAAATCTTGACATCTCCTCATAAGCAAAAGCACAAAAAAGCTGCTTGAAGACAAGCAAATATATGTCTAATATTATAAAAAGTTGTAATTTACGATGCCATATCGGTAATCCAGTGTCGTCTATTACCCACAAAGCCGTGTTATTATGAGTCAGTAATAACACTTTTATCACCGGAATTCCAGTTTTCAACATGTCAGTATAAGGTCGCGTCGGCAGATTCAGTTTAATATCAGCGAATACATTTATTTAATCGCAAAAAACTTTTCCTTAAAAATATTTTTTGCTTTTTCTTTAAAATTATATTTTGTGATAAATAGTTATATAGGGCTCCCTCTAAAGATAAAGATTTTTCTAAAGCAGATACAATTATGTAAAAGGTAGAAGAAAAGATTTTTTAAGCTTGAGGCAGTACTAATAATTCCACCTAACTACCAAACAACTGGTAACGTTTAAAAAGATGTTTAGACTTCAAAATGTCTAGTTCAGTTTTTTCCTTGTGATACTTTATTCTTCTTTATTTTAACTATTATTATTTCTCTTTAATTACCATATATTTTTTTCTTTTTATTAGTCCCTGCGGCCTGTTAATTAATTAGTGCTCTCCTTCCTAGTTAAAAAAGTTTGCTTTCTCTTTATCAGATCTAGCAGGACTTCTACCAAGATGCTTAAGCCAAAAGAGTTTCCGCTATGTATATTTCCAAACAACAAGTGTCTTCTGCATATCAGTGAATTTAAAGTTGTATAAGGCTGTTTCTCCTTCTTCTTTTCTGTAAGCGAAGTTTACTAGATGATAGTAATCTGTAAGTAGTCCTACTAATACCTTTTACTGCGTGCACCCTAGAAATGGAAACCTTAGCTGTCAATTTTTAAAAAAGCAGTAGCTTATACTTCCTTCAAACATCGCATGAGCAAGCGGTTTTGGTACATCGGTCAGTAATAGAATAATAAAACAAGCACTATTAAGTCACGCATATTTACATGCCGGTATTTAGTAAGATTGCCTCTTTTCCTCACATTGCCTATGTGTTATGTTATTTAGCTCAATCGATATATTTGGCCAGATGATGAATGTCGTCTAAGTGTTAAATTTAGAACCACCTATTTATTGTTGTTTTTATCAGCTCCTCAGATAGTCCGCGAGCTAGCTGATTATTAAACTTTCTGATGACCCAACTCTTCCTACTTCATCGTTTTTTCAATACTTTCTATTTCTATGTGTCCAAAAGCTTCGACGGGGTGCTTTGTTACCAAACAAATTGGAAAAAAGAAACCTAATACAAAAGCACATATGCAGGGTCATATTAATTGATGTCTAAAAAATACAGGATATGATTTCTTAGTCCAGTTTAAAAGAAAAGTTCATATTAATCTTATGTCCTAAAACTCGCAACCTTTAAACTACAGGGTGTTAAAAATTTAGGAACAAATTTTATTCTTATTATAACTAGAAAAGCTGTTTTAGGTATTTTCATGAAATTTGGCAACGTAACTGCTAAGTACCAACAGACATTTTTAAAGGTGGAAGATTTAATTGATTCTTCTAGTGACATCCGCACGGGATGTATACTGAGGGATTTTTCACAAAAAATATGGTAAGCCATTGCTTTTTTCTAAAATAAAAATTATTTTTTAAATTCCTATTTACTTTTTACAAATTTAAGCTCTTAATATTTTTGTCCAATGCATCGTTTTCGCGTAAAAAAAAAGATTAAACCGTTTTTAAAGCATGTTTGGTATAGCAAAATTTATGTTTAACTAGTAGGCTAGTGCCCTATTTTTAGTTTTTATGCGAAAACGGTTTATCGGAAGCAAAAAGTCAAAGAATCAAATTTGTTGCAAAATAAATTAGGTTAAAAAATGATTTTTATTTTTAAAAAGCATTGGCGTGCCATATTTTTTTTATCTTCAATATTCATCCCATACGGACGCCACTTGTAAAAATATATTTTTAAAACCTTTACATTAAAAAATCATATTGTTGCTTATTAGGTGCGTGCCAAATTTTACGCAAATATTTCCAACAGTTTTAAAGTTATAATAGGATTACGATTTGTTTCTTAAAATCTTAACACTTGTAGCTCAAAAGTAAAGAGGTTTGGGACATAGGTTTATAAAAACTTTTCTTTATAAAATAGGTTTAGAAATCATATTCTGTATATATATTTAGTCATCAATTAAATTACGCCCTGTACATAGGATATCAGGTAATTCTGGAAGTCTACTATCAAGAAAAAATATATAGTTAGGAAATTGGGCTTATTTACTTTAAGCTAAAAGGTTTGCTTGCTACATCAAATCGTTTTGGATTTAGTTAAAATAGGTAAGGATGTATAATATGAAGCTGATTATTTTAAGATCTTTGATTAACTTACCCACAACTTGCAAATATCCTTTCCTGGACCTCATAGGATCGGTATTGACCTGACACATATACCAGCCTCTGTCCACCTCTTGGACATTCTTAATGTGGAGGTACCATGACCTGTGATCGTTGAAAGATAGCGATATTCCGAGGATTTTGAGTTATAACATTGTGATGAATGGAAAGAATTGTTTGCGTATCTACACGAACCCAAGCCACCTGAAACAATATAAAATGAAATATTTAGTCATTCAAGTTATAGCGTTTTGTTTTGTACTTTTTTTTTTAATTTCAAATGCTTGAATCTTACATAAATTTTAAGGACTTATTGCTATAACACGATAGGCCACACAGCCACAGATATCTGTTTTATTTCGTTATTTATTTAATTATAAGTATTATTAGCGACAATAAACACGTTTTAAGTATCCTTGGAGCTATAAACTCCTTTATTTCTTGTTAATTTTTTTTAACCAAAAATTTTTTTATTTTGTTATTGTGACCTATTGCGTTTTTACAACAAACCCTTCCATTATACAGCAAGGGTAATCAAAGTTTACCCCTCCTTTCAATTTTTTAATAAGAAAAGATATCGATATCGGGGTAAAATTTGGGCAAGAAGGGTGTCCCTAAAACTACTTTTTTGCTATACAAATAATTCTGGTCACGTAGCCCGGTGCCAAGGGGACACTGGCAACTTTTTTTTTTTTGGAAGGGGGTATCGTGTAGCATCTGTGTTAAAGTTCTCTGGATTCTCTATTCATTACCATTTAATTTTTGAAAATCGGACCAGTAGCTCTAGAGTTACAAGCGTTTAAAGTTTTTCTCCATTTTGTACAAATAGTGCGGTTTTATAAGTTTTTTTCCACTCCACGAAAGTTAGAAGCCTAAATACTTACGTATCGTGGGCAGGGCCGTATTAACTGCTTCCCGGAACGCCTATTTTCCATCAAAAACATTTTTGAAGAACAAAAAAAAAGGTCCTTTCCTCCGTTGCGCCTATAAAAAATTTAATGAGCAAAAAAGGTCATTCCCTCCTTTTAGGCCTATTTGCCATTTGCTTTCAAAGCATCTTATTCACAGACAAATTAGTCACCAAAAATCCCCACTCAACTTAGAAAAAAAAACTTCCCTGTCTATCACCTATTACTCCCCTGTCAGGCGCCTATTTTTTTCATGGCGCCCTAAGCTGTAGTCTAGTCAGCCTAATGGATAATACGGCCCTGATCGTGGGTGTCTTAAGCGAGGTAAGAGGGAGTTTGTTGATACGGGACTTAAAAAATTTAAAGATTTGGGGGGCAGGAAAGACCTCCACATGCGGCAGGTTCCACATTCAAGAAACTCTGGGGATAAAAGAACGAACAAAGGGGCCTGTCCATTGGACCGTATAGGGGTGCATACGCTCGGCACCACAAATTTTTCTGATTCTGACTGATATACGTCCATCAGATAAATAACTTATAGAGCCAAGTACAGAGTTTAGTTTCATAGCTTATAGGGAAGTTTATTAAGAAGTGCGGCTTGTTAGACCTGGTCAAAAACTTAGGATATATCAAGAGCAACGATCCGGGACTCACCTAGAAATTCAAGACTCTTATTCCAGCAGTGTGATACGAAGGAAAGAAGATCTGCTATAGATCTCTTGTGGCAAAATCCATACTGACTTACATGCAACATTTTGTGTTTTTATAAATACCTAAGGATTTGTGAATTAATAAATTTTTCCATTACTTTACAAAGAACTGAGAGAAGTAAGATTGATCTATAGTTAGATGAAAAAGATTTAGATCCTTTCTTAGGAATAGGTTTAACACGTGCAGGTTTCCAGCTTTCCGGGAAAATACCTGTATCGTAAGAAATTCGAGCTGAGGTTAGATGGGTGCAAGTTCTGGAGCACATTTTTAAAAATGACTGCTGGTATGCCATCCAGCCCAGTCAGATGATTTCTTGGTGTTAAGAAAAGAAAGGATACACTTAATAAGTTTCACCCAAAAATAATATTTGGCATTTTATAAGGAACTGGGAAGATAGCTGAAATTGAATAATTTAAGGGAGGGTTTAAGGTTGAATTGGCAGCAAATTGTTTAGCAAATAGTTCTGCCTTTCCTTTAGCGGAAGAAATAATTTCATTATTTCTTTATTCGTTCTATTCCTCTTTACTTTTGAATGGGTCAAGATATTGAGATTAAATTTGGGTAAAAAGGTTACTTAAACTACTTTCTCGCAAAAAAAAAATTTGGTCACGTGGCGTAGTGCCCAGGGAACAATACCAACTTTTTTAATAAAAAGGAAAATCATAAAGCGCCTCGTTTTAAAAGTAATTTGAACCTCTACTCAACTTTACTTTGGTTTTAAAAATCGGCTTAGACGTTCCAGACTTACAAGCCAGTTAAAGCTGTACCATTTGTATGGTATTTAGGCCAAATTTTAAGCGATTTTAAGTCTGGAACGGCTTGGTCGACTTTATAAACAAAATGACGTTCAGGTTTTATGACATATCAAGCAAAACCTTAAAGTACAAACCTTGCTTTTTAAAACATTTCCAATTTCTGGAAATTGAGAGGATTGACTAATGCAGGGTATTTAAAAATGATTATATTAGGTAGAAGTGGGCAACGCGTTAGTTTGAGCCAAGCGACCCCGTGGGCTACGATACAAAAGGATAGGTTAGAATTTTTACATATTTTTAAATTGCAGATTTTATTCTAAAATTAAACTTTTGAGTATTTTAACAAAAACCGATATTTTAATTTGTTTAAATATTCAAAAATAATTTTTAAATATTAATATTTCCATTACTAACTTTTTATAGGTACATATATAACCCCTACGTTTTTTATATTTTATTGCATTTTGTAATAAATAGATGGGGATAAGGGATAAGAGACAATTTTAAAATAAGTAAATAATATAAAACTCGTTAACGAAGTCCAAATCAACTTCACCTAAAAATAGGGAACGGCTTATTAAAAATCTAAAACGTGTAATTAATTAATATACCTTTTAATGGCATTTTTTATTGGGTCGCAAAAAGTTTTACCATAAAAGCGGATTTAAGTGATAGGTCTCAATTAGCTCTGGAATAAAGCATTTAGTGTAGCATTATCAAATAGTAATATATTTTTTAAAATTTACTTTCTTATACAGGGTTATTTGGCCTTTGTTTTAGAGATTACAACAATTTCTTATGCTGATGTTAATTTTTAGGTGTTAACTAGGGGACGCTACATACACTATCTTAAATTTCTTTAAAAGGTCTGGACTTTTTGTGCTTTCCTGTATATACCACCCGAGTAAAACATTAAACTCTCCTATGCTTTCTACACAATAAAGGTAGTTTTTGTAAGACTCGCTCTGAGCAACCCTGTTTTAGATATTCGCGTTGAGGTTATTTAGTGCAACCCAATTATTGTATTTATCCATATATGTTCTTTTGGTTGCACTAAACCGCTTAAATGCAAATATTTTGAAAATGGTGACTTAAAGCCTTTTTATAAAGTACACCTTTTTTCCGTAATAAGCATCGGAGCATGTGCTGGTTAACCTCATAATTATTTAGTCAAATCTTGGTCCCATTTCTTAGGGATTTACCTGGATTTTTTTATCTTTGGACAAACCACGAAGACTAAAAGCCTAAATACTAACCTACCGTGGGTGTCTTAAGCGAGGTAAGAGGGAGTTTGTTAACACGGGACTTAAATACTTAAAGATTTGGGGGAAGGGAAAGACCTCCGCGGGCAGCAGGTTCCACATTCTAGAAACTCTAGAGATAAAAGAACGAACAAAGTGGGAAGAAACTATACTGGACAATTTTTCAGAGCAGAAGCCATAAAAGTACCTATAAAAAAGCGATAGATCCCCCACAGCCCGACGATGGGCAAGAGAGGAAAGCCTTTCTGTAAGTGAAGGATCATTAATGAGACGAATAGCTCTTCTTTGAATAGAATCAAGAATGCTTAGGGTTGTGGGGGACGCCATGCCCCAGATATGAGAACAATATTCCAAGGGAGGTCGGATTTGGGACACATATAAAGTGTATAAATTAGAAGGGGAAAAATAGTTTTTGGCTCGAAAGGGAAATCCAAGCTTTTTGAAGCTGCCGTGGCTATAGATACAATGTGTTTATGCCAGTTAAGGTTACTTTCAAATGTGACGCCCACAAGATTGAAGAAGTCTTTGCTCTGTAAAAGTTGGCCGCTCATAAGTAGAGGATGAGTATTTGAGGACTCTTTTCGCCACAAGAAACATGATTGTGTTTTGGATGCAATAAAGTGGACGAGATTTTTGGCGCCCCAATCCAATATTAAATTAAAATCCTGCTAAAGAGATATTTGCATCGCTCTGCGTTTGTTTTCCAAATCAGGTTTGATGATGGGTTTAGGAACCTGAAAACTGGAGTGAAGGGTACTATCATCGGCGAAACTATGAATGGAATTAGTTGTGGACGAGAGAAGGTCGTTGATGTGAAGAAGAAACAATGTTGGTGTCAGAACTGAGCCCTGGTGAAAGCATGAAGAATGGCCGTCCACAATAACTGATATACGTCGATCGGATAGATAACTAGAGTACAGAGTTCAGTTGAAAGACCATAGGGGAAGTTTATTAAGAAGTGCGGCATGCCAAACCTGTTCAAAAGCTTTGGATATATCAAGAGCAACGATTTGGGACTCAGCTAGAAACTCAAAAGACTTATTCCAGCAATATGTTACGAAGAAAAGAAGATCTGCTGTAGATCTTTTGGGGCGAATACCATACAGCCTGTCATACAAAATTTTGTGTTTTTCTAAATACTTAAGAATTTTGAATTAATTAATTTTTCCATTACTTTACAAAGAACTGAGAGAATTTAAATTGGTCTATAGTTAGATGAAAGAGACTTAGATCCTTTCTTGGGAATAGGTTAAACACGTGCAGCTTTCCAGCTCAGATTTCTTGGTGGAAAGGGAAGAAAGAATACGCTTAATGTGTTCTACCTTAAAAATAATATCGGGCATTTTATGAGGAACCGGGGTAACCGCTGGAATTGGATGATTTACGGGAGGGTCAAGGGTTGAATTGGCAGCAAATTGTTTATCTGCCTTTCCTTTAGCGGTAGAAATAATTTTATCTTCCAAAGTTAGTGGTGGAAAAGAACTGGTACAAAAATTTCTGCTTATGTTTTTTGCAAAGGACCAGAAAGATTTGCTGCCAATTGAGCAAGAAAGAACTTTGTTTTTAATACGATTGTCGAAAGAGTCTTTGGCTTCAGAAATTGTTTGATTCTATTCGTTTCTTGCTTCAATGCTGGCCTGTCGGTTTTCTGAACTAGGATCCTGTAGATAATTCTTGTGAGCCTGAACTTTTAAAATTCTAGCTTTATCACAAGATTTGGAAAACCAGGGTTTGTTATTGGATTATTTGGGGTTCTTGATGGTGTGTGGAATATAGGTCTCAATGCCCAATTGAATTGATTCAGTTAGTTGATTGCAAATTTCAGAAGGATCACGAGAAGAAAAGCAGAGGGAATTCCAAGGGTAAGGTGGCGAAGAAGTCCCTAAGGCCATCCCAGTCGGCTGAGTTGTAGTGCCATACGGTGCGTGGTGGCATGCATTCATTTACCTCGGGATGTGCAGGGTAAAATATAGTAACTAAGCCATGATCTGAGCGACCTAGGGGAGCTGTGACAGATGTTTGATAGAGTTCGGGGTTGGTGGTAAGAAAGAGATCTAGGGGATTTGAACTATGATTTGGGACTCTAGGAAAGTAGGTGGGTTCCACAATAAGGTTGGTAAGAAACTTACTGACTGCAAAGATTTCGGCTGCTCTGCCTTGGGGGTCAGTTTTTGAAGAGCCCAGCCAATCCTTATTATGGATATTAAAGTCTCCAACCACGACTACTTCAGCCGATGGAAACTAAGAAATTATGCTATCGATCTTTGTTGAAATAAAGTCAAAGAATTCGACATAGGAATTATTAGATGGGGACCGGTGCAAACAGCAGATAAATTGAGTTAAAGACCTAAGGGAAAGTTAAAGGATATCGGGCCTACCCGATTTAAGATTGGAAACTCGAGCACAAGCCAGATCGTTGCGAACGTAAGCACATACGCCACCATGTAGGCGAAAAGACGAAATAAGTTCGTAGCCTGGGAAGAAGTGGCTGGTTGAAGATTTAGAACCTATTTGAGTTTCCGTTAGAAACAGTATGTGGGGCTTAGATGACTGAAGGTGATGGTGAACGGAGTTTATATTGGTGTTCAGCCCACATATATTTGCAAAAGAAATTAAACGTCTCTATGAAGGCCTTCCGGATGCACCCCTAGCCCGGAGATCCAAATGGAGAGGTATTTTACCTGCGGAACATTTTACTTCCGGGTGTGCCGCCATCATTTGTACATAGTTTGAGGGGTAAAAAGAAAAAAAGGAAAAGAAAAAAGAAGAAAGAAGGTACACATCCAGAACCCGAAACATCCGTTAAGACTTCACGGGTCCTTTAATACTAAATTCTTTTAAAAATTTGACTAGGAAATAATTTTTTTTAATATAATAAATATTTAAATTTGGTTAATAAATTACCTGTGTAACTGAACTTTCTAGATGTAATGTGATTCTAAAACTTTTCATTTTAAATTTTATGTAACGTAACCTATTAGACCATAAAATTTTCCGATTCGAGGAACAAATTTTATAACTTTTAAACCGTCTTTTACAACAGCGTTCCACCTCAACTATCTTACAAAATTTAGTTGCAGGTTTCTGTATTTACGTACTTAGTATAATTTATATAGGGTGTTTATTGTTTCCTTGCTTAAATTTTACCTTATTTTAATTACAAAAAAAACCCACGCCTTAAAAAAAACACCTAACTGGTCCTTTTGTTGGCGTTATTACATACAATTTTGTTTTAGACTTTTATTTAGATTGTGAATATTTTCAATTGAAAAACCTGTCATCCAAATAATCTATATACGATATTTACGAAAAAAGTATTGTTTATAAAAAGTTCTGCATGGTCTAAAACCTAAAATGCAATCATAAGATAATACTTTTTTGTAGTGTTATACGGTGTATATCAAAAATATGAAGCTTAAAAGAAAAGTACCCTTATTTTTTAAATTATTTTTATCTTTATGCGTTAAGGGTATAAATTTAAGTTTGTACATAAGTAAACATACATACTTATTCCGAAATCTAATAAGTAAAGAAAGCTTAAGAACTGCATCTTTTTCCTATAATTTCTAGTAGAACTTTTATAAAGAATAACTTTTTTCCTATAATTAATAAGAAAAACATTTTTATATGTTGCGAACTTAAGTATAGATATACGCTGTATTTAAAACGCGAAGCCAAAATTTTCAAACGATTTGTTAAATACTTCTACTGCACCAATTTATAAGATCTTTTTAATTATCCGCTATTTTTAAAATGTTTTATAGCCTATTAAAAAAAAACAAAATGTATTATTTGTATACTTGAAGCAAGTCGGCAACCAGTGATACATCAAACCAAGAGTGATAAATTTAGCAGGAATGCCTAATTCCATTAGAACTTGGGCCGTCAAACAGTGATACATCAAACCAAAGCTAATAAATTTGGCAGAAGTACGTAATGTGCTTAATTCACTTAAGCCTATGTTCGCCTAATTTTGTAACAAAATAGTTTCCCTATTTCTTAGTTAACAATTGTATTAGTATTTTTTTAAGTTTCTCGTGTTTTTTTGGCTGTTAAGTCATTGTTACTATCGCATTACTTTAGTTTTTATTGTTTTTAGTATAATTACGTTTTTAATAATGTAGATTCATGTTACCGAGAATTTTGAGCCTACAAACAGGTACATTTGACCCTTGATTACATCTTAAACAGAATTTACTTTAAAATCGTGAATAAATTGCATTGTTAACTTTATTATCTTTGAGATCAAACAACATCAAACAAGCAACATGTGGTTGCCAATTGTAATTTCGGCCCGTTTTGGTATTCCACTTTGGTTAGTGTGGTTTAGTAGATGACTTTGATATGCCATATAAATTTTATTTGTTTGTAATTAAAAAGTTATCTATTTTTGATATAAGCTAATATATAAACTTCGAAGCAACTGTCAGTGTATTTTAAACTAAAATAGTTGGTAACTCCTGCGACTTTATAAACAATTTTTTTTTACCTATTATAAAATAAAATATTTACATCTCCCCCCACCAAGCCATACAAACTGCTGCAACACTTGCCTAAAATATTGCATGCAGCTGAGATCTCGCAACACATGCATTATTAGAGCAAGTATTATTTTTTTGCGTGGCATGTTGCATCGTCTTTAATGTAGTATTGGTGCGTTTTGGTTGTGGCATATATTTTTTTGTTCAGTTATAGACCGGCCAAAATTCGACGAGATTAAATTTAGATATTTCTTTTAATTTGTTTATGTAAGTCCTGGATAAATACATAAAAATAAATTTCTTAAGGTTATTTACCATAAAAGCTTTTAAAATACGTAAGCTACCTAAGCTGATGTCGATTATAAAACCTTATATATACTCAGCCGTTTCGTATTTATCAAGCTTTCCTAATATATCCTGCTTTGAATATTGAGATCTATATCCCGACGTTTAAAATATTCGAGCTGTATCAACGCCCGTAACTTGTCTATTTATGCAATAAGTCAGCGAAGTCTATTGAAAGCATAAAAGAGTATTTTTCCGTTAAAGAAATGTTTCTGTGGTGTACAACTAAAGCACTTTCAATATAAAGCAGTTTTCGCAAAGCCACGATATATTTTATTTTAAAAGTAAACAGTTTATACGTCAGTGATTAACCAACCACTTTTATTAGAGGTCCTTTTTGAAAATAACATAACCTTCGCGATCTGGAAAGCGGTCGGCGATGGTGCGTACAGTTCCCCACTCTTCGCACTCGCCGATGCTCGCCATCACTCGCCTCACACCGCGATGACTGACGATCTTATGCTTCGCGCAAACTCGTTGGCGAGTCGACTATAGCAAAGACAACACGGAAAAATAAAATTGCGTTCTCAACAAGGTCTAGACATACTAGGCTGGTGGCCGCTAGTTGAAAACCCCTGCTATACGTTATGCCTTCCACAAAAACTTTTAAAATATTTAATTTGTCTTTAAATAAGTAATTTTTTAAAAGATATAGGATACGTTATAACAGCTAGTAGATTATAACTGCCGACTTTATAGCAGGAAAAACAGTTATTTAAAAAAAAGATCGTAGGTATATCACATAAATGTCCATTGTTTTACTTCGACTATTTCCTTGTATTTTGGTTTAACCGGAAACTGCCCTAAGTTTTTATTTTAAGACACCCGGTATATTTTTACGAATTAACCTAGACAATGACATTTTTAGTACAATGACACTGCTGTGTGCTATGAATACCATAAAATGGTGAATTTTGTAAATAATCAAGGAAAAATAAATGTGACATCCATTTTCCGTGATGCTTTGTCCAAAATTTACCGTTTTATTACTTTAATCACACTTAGAACAAAAAAATTTAAAGTCAAAAATTGTTAGAGATTAGATGCAAAAAAGAAGCAAATGCTCATTGTACTCGGAATGTAATTTTTTTATTTAACAAACTAAACATAGATTAAGTGTCTCCTTTACAATAAAAATGTTGGGTTCATTTTTAGCTAAATCGAGAAGAATAATACTAAAAATTTGAATTACAGTGCACATTTATGTGTTATACCATACCATACGTACCAAATGTAATTTTTATACTTTAAAAAACAAAAAAGTTAGAAGTGAGCCACCGACTAGGGTTCCTTTGAATTTAGGGTCAACTTTATCGGAACTAATAAACCGATTTAGAAGTGGGAGGCCTAATCCTGAACAAGTATACTTTGACACAAAACTACAGATTTACTTGTTTTATGTTTTTTTATAAGGACGGAAAACACGAATTATACGGAGTGGCTTATTTTAAATGGTATGTACTGTATAGTGTAATATTTTTTGTCTTTTTTAAATTAGGTGTATTAATTTTTTTGCCAAATCTAGGTTAGTTATGGCTATACTATGCATGCTGACAATATTCAAAAATAACGTTTATTTTGTATTTATTACATAAAATAAGATTTATTGTTTGTTAAAAAACCTGTTTATTTTAACAATGTAATAAAAGTTAATATTTATTTCCTATAAAATAAAAAGCCCGCCATAAATCAAAAAACACCAATCAGAGGGAATGACATCACAAGAAGATAAAGTGCGTTTAATATTACAAATACAAGATTGTTATCTAACGTACCTTTGGAGAAAACCTACTAGAGGTAGCGTTGCCGCTTTGCACGCTAACAGCTTTTCTAAAAGACAAACGCACCCCCGTTTATTAGTGACATCACGTCTATGTAAACAGCGACGCATAATAAAATGTATATTTTGGCAGGTATTAAAAATCCTAATTTAAAATCGTATTTTTAACAATCAAAGCATAATTTTTTAAAAGATAATATTTTTTTAGAAATGGAACGTACTTCTAAACATTACGGAACAGTGTTTTAAAAACTGTCTATATGCTCTATTTTAACATTAAAATTAAAAAATAATTTTAACTGCATTTTTCATTTTTATTTTATTTCGAAACATTTCGTCTCACTGGCGACCCGGACCATTTATGTTGTGTAATAGGGTACCGGTGTAATGGGGCTTAAAGTAGGGGTGCGCGATGTTCATCGATTGTATAGAAACATCGATGTTAGGTTAATTGATGGTCGATGTTTTGCCATCAATGGTCGGGTATTAAAAACAATCGATGTTAACATCGATGTTTTCATCGGCATATTTTTAAACAAATACGAAGTTTTAATTTAAATAATGTAGTAAATATGTTATTTTTTCCACTATTTTAATTAGTATATAACTTAATATTTGTCAAGTAATGGCAAAAGTCAAAAGGTTCTACAAAACAAGAAGGCGTTTAACAGTGATTTTTTTGTGGTAATGCCCGGAGATAACATGTCGCTGCTATTTAGCTACGGTAAAAAATGTAGTAAAGCCATTTAGGTTTTATTTTCTGTTTTCTAATTTGTTTTATTTTGTCTCCGCCATTGGCGTCGGTGAGGGTTAGGAAATATTTGGTTTGAGAATCAGATTATGCGTGCAGGGTAAACATTAAAAACTAAAATATAAATATATATAAAAGTTTACGTTTTAACTTTTTTGTTTAATTTTTATTATCGATCCTTGATGTTTAAAAATTGTCGATGTTACTTGTTTGATGTCTCGTTGCCATCGATGGTCAGCTTTCGATGTTCATAATCGATCTTTAGCTTCGATGTCACATCCCTAGGTTAAAGTAATGTTTATAATATGCCTCATGCAAAAACGGCCTAAGAAGTCTATAAGAAAAGTGCTCGTCGTTTTAGGTGGCGTAAAAATAAAGCCCATTTATTATTATAACGTCGCATTTTGCTATCATCCCCGTGGCTCTATTCGAAAATTGATGGGCACAAGTTTACGGCAACGGAACGTCTCTAGATGTAATACGTTGGCACGGAATGCATATTTTATTCAATAAATTGATGCTCATATTTTTCATAGCGGAAATACCTACCCTAATTTAGGCTTGACGGCTGCCCCATAAACCCTTTGCTTTTAATATTTAAATACCTTTATATCATCGCGGACATGAAACTGTCCGTTCTCGAATGAAATAGGAAAATAGTTCTTGGCCAAGCCTACAAACAGGTAATTAAGTTTGTTATTTATATGCAAGGACAAAATAATAAGTATAAAAGAACTAAGATTTCTAATGAAAATAGTTTATTATAATGTCTACCTATCATAAAATATCATCATAAAATTTGATACTGATAATATATTCTAGACCTTTATCCACCTCTTTGAACTTTACGGATTCTTTAGTTCATAAATATAGGCTGGAAAAGATGGTATTGTACAAACCACGGTGACCCAACTCTACTTGTACAGGGTATTCCATTTTAGAAAAAAAAACGGCATATATTCTAAATTTTCTTGTATTTTAGCTCGAAAAATTTGAAAATTGTAACAAAAAAATAATTGCATGCAAGAAAAGACTAACGCCATAAATGTTGCGCTTTTAAAATGAAACAACCTTTTTATTTTGACATATTATAAGTCTATGGTTAATTCTGTGTTTTTATGAAGGGTACTATAAGTCTATCTCAACTGTTTTTAGTTATTGAATTTTAATCAGTCACATTTTTGGCTTATATTATTTTATTAAATAATATAAAATGCAAGTAACGCAGGTGGTACCTGATACTTCAAAGTCATTAAAGTTTTTACCTATTAGTAGATTTTATTTTATTTTTTCATAATCGTCTTCACTGGCGCTTTCTTGACACTTGTAATATAGCATTACTATCTGTAGTTTTTCATCTAAAGAATAATTCGTTATGAAAAAGTAATACAGAATCTACTTATAGGTAAAAATTTCAATAACTTTAAAACATCAGGTGATCATGTACATTACCTTTATTTAAGATTGATATATTTAATTTAATAACATAAGTCAAAAATGTTACTTTTTAAGCGTCAATAACTCAAAAGAGTTAAAGTACCCTCTAGACTTAGAATTGATCATAAAATTTAAAAGTGGTATAACACATAGGGTGTTTTATTTAAACAACGCAAAATTTATGGCGTAAGTCTATTGTTTTTCATGCAATTATTTTCTAGTTACATTGATTGGCTATTTTGGATTTTTTAAAAAATATGGGAGAAGTAAAAATGTATGCGATTTTTTCTTTTAAATGCAATACCCTGTACACCAAATAGCTTTACCCCTGTACAAGATACAAAAAGAAAACTTAAATAAAAAACTTTATTTGGATACACTTATTTTACTGACAGTAGTAACTATACGAGGAGCCTTAAAAACTAAATATTTATTGTCAAATTGTTTTATTGTGGAATATTATTTTGATTTTATTAATAATTTAGACTCCCTAATGAATTTTGCATCAGAAATGTATATTACACTATACGTTAATTATTGCTGTATGCCAATTAACGATAAAAATTAAAGAAGGAAATTAATATTTTTGTCCTTTATATTTTTTTAATATTTCTGTTACTGTCAGAGTAACACATAATATGATAATAGGTAATTAATTACCCTTCATTGTAAGAACTACCAATAGGTATTGTTAAATCCATCCCTAATTTATTTGTTAACGTTTTTAAAAAGCAGATTCTTTAGGTTTTGTTATACAACTAATTAAATTAACCTGTTTTTACATAAATGTACTTAGAAATGAATATATATTAATTTCTAAACATAATTACAATTTTTTTTACGTAGAAACTGCCTGCTGTCTTAAAACAACAAAAAATAATATTGCATTAAAATCAATATTAACGGATATTTAACATTACCCATATTTAACCGGACTAATATCTTTCCACCGAAGGCTTCGTTGTGGTTTCATATGTTCGACATGATTTCGTGAGTAAAAGAAAAGGTTAACGGTCAGTGTCTATCTTTATCTACTAGCTTTATTTAAAAGAGATGGGGAAATGTTCTGGTTAGTTTAAGCGTAGTAAATAAAGTTAATTATTTTTGCCATGTCTGTGCCGGCCCTGATACTGGGTCGGACTCGAGTTTATTCAGACGCAAATCTCGATTGTGTGGGAACTAGTGCTTTTAATTAAATGTTTGATAACTTGCTTCTTTAATTAATTGTGCCTATTTTATTATACGTATTTGTGAGTCCTGTTTTATATTTCTTTTAATTCGTGGTGGTTTTAACGGTTTATATATTAATTTAAATATAGTATAAAAATATTTGAAGTCCGCTTCTGTTTTTTACTGACTTTAAAATATTTGCCGACAAATGAATTATCCATGGTGGATACTACGTGTTAGCTATATAGTTTATTTTAAATAAATTTTTACTTATTTACCTCAAAAACCAGCAATAATTAACGTATTGGTGGTTTTTAGGGAAAGTAAGTGAATATGTGTCTAAAATTAACTAAATTCCTAACCTATCTATTGGTAGTTTTTTTACAATGAAGTGTAATTATTTACATATTATATATTACATGTGCGGAAACGTGAGGTCAAAAATGATATTGGTGATAGAGTGAGCTAAAATAATATTAGTAATTCGTATAAAAAGCTCTAACGAGCTTCGTTAGGGAGATATTGACCTTCAAAATTGGTACAAACAATGTATTTTAATTATAACTTTTAAACTGTTGCCACAGTACCAATGATATTTAAGTAACTAAATAACCTCATACTCGTATGGTAAATGGCTATTCTGTAAGTCGAAATTATACAGGGTGCGACGATTTCTTTTTTACATTTAATATATGCATTTTTAACACAGGTGACAAATTTAACATTTTTCTTTGACCGTTTAATCCTTACCATTTACATACAAAAAGGGTATACCCTTTTTTTAAATCGTAAATGTCTTGGACCGTTTTTAATTAAATCACATTTTCCAGACAAACCACCATTTTGCATGTAATAAATATATTTATTTTTTTAATTAATAAAATATGGTAAACCTATAAAAAACAGTCTTTATTTGTATTATAAAGTTTAAGAGGCTCACAAACACCATTATACTCTTGTGTATAAACTTTCAGTTTTTTGTGGGGCTGTGTAATTGATGTATAGTGTTAAAAGCATCTTTTATGTAGAATTCAATAAAGTCAAAATTTGTTAAATATGATTTAAAAAACCATATTCTATAAATAAAAACTTACTAAAAATCAAAATGTTGTCATCGTTTATCTTAAGTTTTTCTTTGAATTTTGTCCAGCGACAAAGAATTTTCGTGTATAGGTAAATAGAGTTGGCACACCCTGTATATCAAATATTTGACATCTTTTAGACCCACGGTAGTAAAATAATGGATTATTAGTACCTTTGAACTATTCTATCAGATCTTCGACTTACCGGAAGTCACCCATCCATTTACTGACCGCGCCAAGTATACTTAACTAATATCACGAGAAGCAGTGTTTGAACGTGGCTCGATAAATATATTTTGCAGTGCAATATCCTATAATTTAAAGGAGTTTCTGAATCACCCTGTGGAGGAGTAAAAGAGAAACAAAGAAAAAAATTGAGAATTAAGAGATACGAAATTAAATTCTCTGGTTGACCCACACGAAATTGCTTTGCACACGGGAAATAAAAAAGTTAAAGGGTTTTCGTGCAGAAGTCCAAATAAATTCACTTTCGATATAATAAACTCTGTTTTGTTAAACTGTCTCAGCTAATGGAATTCTTATTCCTCGGGTGTTTCATTTAATACATTGGCGTAGCAAGAATGGGTTAATATTTTTAGTAATCCACAGTGTGTCTAAAAAGTCTGGAAACGCTCAAATATCATAGGGAATTTTGAACTAAATTGGAAGAATTTCGGTACTCCAGGGTAAAACCATACTCTTAATTCAGTGCTGATATCGGCAATATGGTCAGATCTTTAGTTTCGCAGAAATAAATTCAGTGTGTTTAAATTTAAAAATAAATACCTATTTTTTTATTTTATTATTGTTTCTTACTATACGTTGGTATGAAAGTCCAATTTTTCTCTTTAAGTATTAATGACAGAAAACATGTTTTATTTAGTAAAAATAATAGGTGTAAAGTGCGTGGGTATTACCGTTTACAACTTGCCAATTTTAAACTGGTGACTCGACAGTTCTGAGTTCAAATTCCTAAATAAAATAAACAATAATACTGATTATTACAAAAATTTAAAAGATATACAAGGTTTTTATACAGCATTTTAATATTTAAAAATTTAAATTGAACTAAGTATTCCTTATGTCAAAACTGACGAGGCTAATAGGATAGATTTAATTTATAAATTACTTTATGTTTAAGCTGTTACCAATAATTAAATTTTGTTGTCTATCTGTATTATTGCTTAACATTGTACTGTATATTTGAAACTTATATAATAAAATTTGAATTTGAATTTGAATTTGAATTTGAATCAGTTTGAATATTGCCAGGTATAAAGGTCGGTAATACCCAAAGTCGGTCTATATAGGGTCGCGACATTCGGCCATATTGCTTTGACGTGTTATAGCGTAACATCTCCCATTTTTGGCCATGTTGTTCAGTGCCGGAAATAAACAGTTTATTGTATTAGTAGAACAACCGTTTACACAACAGTTTTTAATTATTATTAAGTCGTAAATTCTTTTACTTTAAATAAAAAACATTTGGAATTACATTTTTTAACAAATATCACTTCCAAAATAATGAAAAATGAAATGCGCAAATTCTAGACGATTGATCATCAGCTTTGATTTTACCCAGTCTTGCCAACTTTTCTCCGTGGAGTGCCCTTCCTTGCGTCCCCGACCTCGAACCGCCTAAAAGTTGAGGATGTGTCGCAACCTTATAAATATAAACTAACCTTGGGTAATACCTAACGAAGTTTAAAACCACTATTTTTACTAAATTAAATATATTTTTTGCTATTAATATTTAAAAAGAAAAACTGGACTTTCATACCATTGTATAGTTTAAAACAGCAAATATCTAATAATAAAATAAAAAAATAGGTATCCTATTTAAATTTAAAAACATTGAATTGATTTCTGCAACACTGAAAATTTGGCAATATCGCCTATATTAATACTAAATTCTGAAAATTGTTTTACCCTGGAGTACCGAATTTCATTCAATTAGGTTTAAAACTCGCTGAGATATTTAGGCATTTTCAGACTTTTGAGATACACGGTATAAAGCAAAAGGTTTTTAAAAATTGATCAAAAAAATGCTGTTTTTAAGATTTTTTATAATAGCACCCCAATGCTTATAGGGTATCCGCACCTTAAGTTTAGCCGAAACACATTTAGGTACCCAAGATGCAAAGCCAGATTTATTATTTTTTAAATTAAAAATAAAAACGTAATATTTTACTTTTATACCTGGAAAACCTGCATAATAACATAGAGTAAGGAAATTATAAGAGTTATCATGGAATAGCCGATTTAAGGACAGGTCATGCGAAAACTCGCAATATAATTTTATTCGTTTCTCGTTGAAATACCGCTAGTTAGTCATTTCAGTAAGCTTACGTGTCTCCCCACCGCTGATGTTACACGAGGCGAGGCTTTGACCGACGCATTTAAAGTGTAAACTGGAAAAATGACAAGCCTGCCGCCAAGCCTGCCGGAAAAGCGGTACGAAAATTTTAGCATGCCATGGTTTCTCTTATCCGTAGGTATGTTACTTTATGATAATAATCTTACATCAAATTCTGCACAAAAATTCACACCAAGTTTAATCTAACGACATCTGACATTTTGAGAATGATATTTTGGTTCTAACTGGAAAGAAGGAGCTAAATGTTTAAAAATTCAATAGGACCGAGGTATTTTATGAAGGAAAAACATTATAGGGCCGATGAAACTTACAAAGAACAAGAATATATTTTTAAGCCCTAAAATGGTAATACCTGCTTGTATGTTTTTTGTTCTACCGTTAATTATTCTACTAAATTGAAGGCCACAAATTTTTGAAGAGTTATACCTCTAAATCGAAATCTACATGGTACAAAAAAGTAACTGGCATTCAAAACCAGATAATATTATACAGGTATGAAAGCGACCCAGCCGACCATAGGAAATTAAACAGTTTGTTAAAGCAGTGGCAATATTCAAGGTGAAGTGTGCTGGAGCCGTGTCGCCGTCGGATGTAAGGTGGAAGCAGATGTTGCAGAGGTGAATTGTAAGAGAGTACATAGTATATTAGTCGAGAGGATTAAATACATGCATTTCCTATTGACGGCCGTTCCGTTTCCCTCCCGGTCTTCATTTACTGACAGTGTTGTCAGTCAGTTTTTAGGTAAATCTTACCTAATTAACATAATACCAATCAGTTTAATGTATTTACGGTAATATTTTGTTAGTAATATAGGTTATAAAATATATGAGGTATAATTAATAACAATAAAATTATTTGTATCCAGTATTAAAATTTACTGAGGGTTATTACCTCATACGCAATTATTATTTATTATTGGTTAAAATAATCAGGTAAACAAAATGTTTTAAATCAACTAATATTTATTAGCCAATTTAGCGATTTAACGAGGGCAACAACCTGCATTTTGATTTTGCACTGCAAATTTTTTTAAATTGTCGATTTTAAGAATGGATAAATGAAAATCAAAAAAATATTAAAAAATAGGTTTTTTAAGCTTTTATTTCACTTTAAATGTATATATTCATCCCCCAAAAACATATTAATCTAAAATTATGCTTGGCTGGGGCTTCGCCACCAAAAGAATGGAGATTTCAATGAGTGGCAAGTTCTGTAAAAATCCAAAGATGTATTTATATACCGTTATAAAAAATTATAAAACTCTATTTTTGTTTTATTGGATACTTATAACAATTGTTGCTGTTGTTTCAAAATTTAAGATCTTAAAGTAGGTTAGATTTGACTTGGACATTGACAACATAAAGTAAACAAATTCAGGCACGAAATACCAAACTGAGAGTTTTGTGCCATTAAAAAAAAATAATTAGAAAGGGGGTCTTGTATCCCATCATTGTAAAGCTCATGACAAGTACTTTATAAATCTAGAATATTAAGTCAATACCTTTACCAACTACAATGTCGGTAGTTCAAAAATTACCTAAATACCTGATTTGGATGACCCTTTTTGCAAAACTAATAGAGTAAGATATAGTTAATGTGGTATTTTCTCTAAGCTTTCTTAAAGATCTTTTTAATAGTGATAATATACAGGGTAGGACAAAAAGTTTTTTATGACGCACCCCTATATTATATCACCATTAAAAAGACTCTTAAGAGAGATTTAAGAAAATATCATTTAGTATACAATATGAGCAAGCAATTTTGGTATATCGGCCAGTAATAGAATAACAAAGCAAGCACTATTAGTCACGCATTTTTACATGCCGGTATTTAGTTAGATTGTTTATTTTTCTCACATTGCCTATGTGTTATGTTATTTAGCTCATTCGGTATATAACTTTATTTGTTTCGAAAATATGGCCAACAAACTTGGATATTTACATAGGTAATTTTTAACGTACCGGCAATTTGTAGTAGAAATTGACTTTGAATTCTAGGGTTACAAAGAACTTATTAGGAGCTTAAAATAATGCGCCACATGACCCTCCATTTCATTTTTTTTCAAAATTCATTTAACTCTCAGTTTGACATTTATATCTGTCATTTATTGCTTAAAATTTGGTTATTGTGTTTTTTGTATGTTTTACTAAAGTCCTTAAATTTTAATAAAAAGTACCAAACAATTAAAAATTTAAGAGGGGGACCTGACTTTAAACACGCACTTTATTGAACATATTTATGTACGTAGCGCAGTCAGTAGTGTAGCTACGGACGACTGATAAAGAAAATATTATTGATTATTTACAATATATAATTCCTTTTCTTTCTCAAAACATACACTGAAGAATGACGCAATTACATTACAAAAAAAATCGACGCATAGTAATGTTGTAATTTACAATAAATCTATTATTATGCAAAAATAATGTTGTTTACAAAATACATTTGAGTTGACCGACTCTTACTATAATTTCCTAAAAAACATTTTGTCACAGTCATGAAATAACAACTTACTTTCTTAGCACTTAATTCGTTTAGTGTAAGCCGCAACCCTTCAGAATCAAAAACGTACCCGACTAATACCACGACCGCACTAATTTTCTCAAATATTAAGTATCTCATTAGCACTTGAGCCCGCATGGCTCAAACAACTCTTTTCTCAATTACGGTATATACGAAATCATGCCCCGAAACGGTATTCCAGAAATCGGGAAAGCGTGTCACGTGCCGCAACTCTGTTGAGAGAGGCACGATGCACAGTGGATAAAAATAAGCTGGTTTTCGGCCAATTATGGAATGCTTTACAATAGATATTATATTACAATCAAATTAGAGGTTTCGGTGCTTTTTACTAAAGTCTACAAAAAAAAGGTTTGATATTTAGGGTTATGTTAGGTTATGACCAAATTGTGACAATTTGTAAACGTATAAAAAGTTTATATTATTTAGTTTTGCAAAACAATTTAATTTTTATTTATTTCTCATTTTCCATTAAAATATGTTAAAAAAATATATATTATATAAGTTGGTAATAAAATGAAACAACCATTATGCCCATTTTGTGAAATAAGAAATTTAAACTGAAATATTTGCCTATTACAAAAAACCGCCAACTATACTGCTTATTTCACTAATTAAGCAAAATTTTGCCGAAAATATAAAATCGGCAATTACACAAATTTGGCGTAACAGATACATTGTTTTGACAATAGATACTGTTTTTGTCTAAATATAGTAAATAATAATTTAATAGTTATACTAAAAGAATTTCGTTCCGTTGTCTTTATTTAATTATTCACACAACGTTTTGGGCAGTCCTATTTTCGTCTGTTTTTAGTAGTCAGAAGCACAGATTGTTACCAGAAAACCTTATTAGAAAAGCGTAAATTTTTTGAGGGGCTTTCATTTAAAAATATTTTTATTAAAACAAGTGTGGAAATACCAACAAGCCATTCTTAAAGTGCAACCAAGGCTGGTATCCTGGGTAAACAAACTCATGCTTGACCATACCCAACTCCTTCACGGGTGGATGCTCTAACAGACTCTACCGGGTGATGCATCGCCTGGCCATAGGAAATCCTACAAAAATTTTTATACCTATAAATATTGGCTTCCCTGTACAACAAAATTGTATTAGACTTTTTAAAAACGTCGATAAAATATGCTTACGCACTACATTTCATTATTTTCTCATAAACCAATAAAATGGCAATTAAGAAACATATAACTTGATACATACCATAGTGAATCCACCAGTAATGAATGAAATGTCTTGTTAAGATTTTCATTATTTATTTATTATGGGTGGATTAATTACGGTATGTACTCGGTATGCAACGATTTTACAATTAGTTTTTTTTTAAGTATAACGAAATTAAGAGTGTGAACTTATTTTATTAATGCTTTTAAAAGAGCCTCCTACAATTCTTTTAAGATTAATGGGGAAGCCAATATTTTAGTAGGACATCAAAAGTTACATAAAATTTTTATTGGCCAGTCCGGTTATGCACCATTAGATATAAACTGAGTAGCTGTAGTAATTAGTTTAGTTTCCACCCAAAAACGAACAAAGATAGAACTGTCCGAAACGTTGTGTAATTAATTAAATAAAGATAATAAGATTCCAGGTAAAAATGTATAAATTTTTTTCAAATTTTTGCATTCTTCTGCCAACCTTGTCATTTACATGTCAAAAGAAAACACCCAAATAGCAATTTTTAATTTTTGTTTTTTTTTTTAATAAAAATATTCCAGCAGTAAGTAAATAAACAAATATATTAATTAAAATTTTATTAAAATACCAATTTTTGTCATTCCAATGACGTATGAACGGGTTACACTCTTCAAAATTAGGTGAAATCTTATTTTTAAGCCTTTGCTCTCTCTCTCTCTCTCTCTTACTGTGCATTAAAAAAAGAAAGCCAACGCAGCTTACACAGACAGGTCCACGCTACTAGAATCATACACTGAAAATGATGAATTTACTACTGTCCGCTTAGATTAATACACGTATATGCATGACTAACCGAACGAGACCTCACAATCAGTTCGTAATAAAAAACATTCCACAATAAAATTTTACCGCATGGTTTATGCAAGTTTTGTTTACACTCGCTCGAGTCAGGTGAATGTAAGTCAATTCGCCTAAGTCTTTTTTATATTTTTACTACAGCCTGTATATTCTCAATGCAAATGGTGCAAAGTACCTATTAGGGATAAAGCATTTTAAATTTTTTTTAGATTTATTTTTGTTAAAAATAATAAATTATTTCCTTTTTTCTAAATAAAAAAGTATTTATATAATGGTGCAAGGAATAAATAAACTATTTGGGCAACTTACACAATCGTAATTGCTTAGAAAAGTTGTATTTTTATGTTTTAAAACCAAATTTGGGCAACACAAAGATTTTCTGTACCAGATACTAATTAGGAACAACCAATTACTTAAAATTCTGGAAATACACACCCAAGCTAGTCTAGTTTGCTAAGCTAGTCGTTTTTAACCACCAAACACACAAGCAACCCACTGCATAGTGCCTGGGATAGAATTCGTATCACGACCTATTCCTCACTACGTTTTCGGATAGTCTCGCACTTCCATTTTCGACTTTGTTTTGTTTCCACATTTATTGTTTGTGTATGTGTGCCGAGTTTACTCTAATTTTATTATTTTAAACGGAATCCTGGCAAAATTTCATTGACACGCGATACTAAACTGGTGAGCAAAATTAGAAGATAATAAAATTTCTGGTTATGTTTTAACCAATAATATGTTTCTTGTATAGCTTAGTTTATGTGTTTTTTTATGCTTAAAGGTTTCGAATAAACCTCCGCAGGTAGTAGGTTTAATATCTTCATCGCTCTAGGAAAGATAGAACGAAAAATTGGAATTTTCGGGGTCTGTTAGATTGTTCAAAGGTCCCGGACAACAAAAACAATAATTAAATTAAAAAGTTAAAAAAATGAACACCATTCCACCAAAAACGTACATGTGAAAAAGGTAAGCAAAGTGTTCCTTACTAAAATAATGCTTGGCTGTGGGCGTCGCCGCAAAAAGAATAGAGATCTAAATAAATGATAGAATGCCTATAGTTCTGTACAAAATCCAAATACAGGGTGATTCAAAAATCGATCACGAAACTTAAGGGGGTGATTCTACTTGACAAAATAAGGGTAGAGCTTCATATAATTTTTTTAATGTCATTCGTTTTCGAGTTACAAGCCGTCAAAGTTCAATTTTTATTTTGGTTTTTTCGCCGTATTGCATTTATGTTTCAACCAATCCAGTTAATATTGGCACATAAATCGAGCCTTGCAGATTCTAAAATTTTAAGACAAAAGTACTTTTTTAAATACCACCACAGGGCACTTTACTTAAAACTTAAAATTTATTAACATCATAACTTTTTATTTTGACAGATATCGCAAAGCTGGTGACGCCATTTTATAGACAATCAAAAACTTTAAAATAAGGTATTTTTTATTAAAGTCGATAAACCTCACCGTTTAGGCACCAATAGACATCAAAGTTTTCATTAATTTCAATCAAACCCAAACTTTTTTTTTTAATTTTTAACACACACCCCGTAGTTCAAAAACTAAAACGTTTAGAACATATGTTTATATAAAGTTTTTTTCTTATTTTCTATTGTAGAATCGCCCCGTAAAGTTCGTCGGTTGAGTTACTGGACACCCTGTATGTATGTAGGTAATTTGATTGAAATTGATGAAAACATAGATGTCTATTGGTGCCTAAACGGTGAGGTTTATCGACTTTAAAAAAAGTACCCTATTTTTCAAGTTTTTGATTGTCTAAAAATGGCGCATCCAGCTTTGCGATATCTGTCAAAATAAAAATGGTATGATGTAAATAAATTTTAAGTTTTAGGTAAAGTGCCCTCTGGCGGTATTTAAAAAAGTACGTTTGTCTTAAAATTTTAGAATCTGCAAAGCTCGATTTGTCTGCCAAATACCAACTGGATTGGTTAAAATATAAATGCAATATGGCAAAAAAACCAAAATCAAAATTGAACTTTGACGGCTTGTAACTCGAAAACGATAACATTTTGAACAAAACGTTTATGAAGCTCTACCTTATTTTGTCAAGTAGAATCACCCCCTTAAGTTTCGTAATCGATTTTTGAATCACCCAATATAGGTATATGAGATCTTAAGGTAAGTTAGATTTGACTTGGCCAGTTTTTATTTCATCAGTTATTTTATACAGTTATTCAATTAGAATGTTTTTATTATGATAAAAACTGGCCAAGTTAAATCATACCTACTTTAAGATCTCATACATATTTGGATTTTGTACAGAAGTTGGCACTCATTTAGATCTCTATTCTTTTTACGACAAAGCCAACATACAATCATAATTTTAGTATTAAACTTGGCTCACCTTTTTTCACATGTATGTTTTTGGTGGGATATGAGATTACTTTTTGTACAGAAAACAAGGCAGGTATTTAAATCCAATATTTTTTTGCGTTTTTGTTGCATATTTTTACTTTCTATTCTCTACATTTTCTTAAACGTTAGAAATAACAGTGCGCATTGCCCAACGGTTTAAACTCTACAATTAAGAAACCTTTTTTTGTATGAGGTCCTACCCTAACACCCACTATTTTGTAACTTTTTTTAATTTTCAGATTTTTTCCCTAAGCTTACACACAATTACCGAGCTAGATCCCAAATTTCATATTTTCAGGTCATCTGGAAGTGGGTTAGGATTTTGCTCTATATGTTAGTCAGTCAGTCAGTGGAAAATTGCCGACTTTTTGACATTTATAAAATTTATAACCGTTTAAGCTAGTTTATAAAATTTAAGCTTAAAGTTGTACTTATAAATAGATTTAAACACACGTAGTTTCATGTGTTTACGTTAAATAGGTTTTCAGTAATGGAGTGGCACCAAGTAGTTCGTGTAATATTACACACGGAGCGCCTAAACTTGGATTGAACCGCTGCCGTGCGTCTAGAAAACAATATTAAACGAAAAATACTAGTAATAGTATTTTGTAATTTGTAAAAAGTATTGTAAATAATTAATAGTTTAAAAAACTAAAAAAACACGCTTTTTATATGCAACTGAACTAAAATTAGAAAATAATTTTTCATTAAAAAAATATTGTCATTTCATAGTAAAAAGCGTGGGGTGCATTTTACTATTTTTTCATAACTTTTCCATCATAGATATTGGCAAATATAATAATTATAACATTTAATATATTAAACACCCCACGCTTTTACTATGAAATGACAATATTTTTTTAATGAAAAATTATTTTCTAATTTTTAGTTCGGTTGCATATAAAAGCGTGTTTTTTAGTTTTTTAAACTATTAATTATTTTTCATTTTTTAGTTTTTGCTACTCTTGACAAAATGGCGAAAAAATTTTTAGTGAACAAGAGTAGCAAAGTTGTGTTAATGTTTCCAACAGATTGCAACCCACTAAAAATTTCTTCTCCATTTAGTAGCAAAGTTTGAAATGTTGCCAACAGATGGCAGCCCAGTCAAAGTTTGGAATGTTGCCAACAGATGGCAACCCACTAAAAAATTTCTTCTCCATTGAGTGGCAAAGTTTGAAATATTACCAACAGATGGCAACCCAGGTGTTGTTTTTATAATATAATGGAATTTTTTTTCCTGGCGATTAAAAACAAGATAACGGGATACTTTTGCAGATTATTGCATTGTCATGGGTCATTAATAAGTGTGCAAAGTTTCAAAGAAATCGAATAGCTGGAAGTTGGTTAAAATTAGGCTCAAAGATTCCGTTACATAGATAGCCAGATTGATAGATAGATAGTTACAACCCAAGTTAATAAAAGCGTGTTAAAAGGGAATTTTATGCAGAATACAAATATAGAAAAAAATTGGGCACTTGTATTCGAAATTAAAAGGTTTATGATATTTCCGGTTAAACCAGAAGTGATTTTAAGATTATGATAATGAAAAAAATGTTAATTTATGTTATAATAATATTGTAAAATTTTTATTGGTCTTTAATAAAAACTACAAAAAGTTGTGAGGGTAACAACATCCTGTGTCACCCGGCATATAATACAAGTATTCTTCCTTTATTATTGTTTTCCATTTTTTTAAACTGATCCAATGTGATTTAGAATCCTGTTTTTAGTATTTTTAAACTATATTTATTTTTTACTTTTTAGTTTAATATGCTATAAAATAAAATCCATAATTCTCTGGTCATTACTTTTTTAAATCTTTAACGTAGAGCGGACAGTTAAATGAGTTACATACGTACATACAAGTAAAGCTAATAAATGCGTATAAAAAAAAGTCGGATCTAAGATACAAAGTATAAAAAATTAAAGAAAAGAAATACTTCCTGGCTTAAAAGAGAAATCCTAACTTTTAGGTGCTGCTGTGGTTATGAATATTATGTGGACTGGCTTAAGAAAATTGTCTTTAACTTAATAAATAAAAAAATCATTTTTAAAAAGGAAAAACGGAGAAAGTAAAAATATAAGGTCCTAAGAAAACAAAGTACTAAAACGTTAAAACGAAACTGTAGTATCAGGAACAAAGTTTGTAAGCTAGTTAAGGCGCCTCATGCCATAACCTTTTTGTATTCTATAATATTTACTATCTAACAATCAGTTTTTGTGATATATATGTAAAATTAGAATATTTTTCTGCACAACTATTTACGTTTTTATTAAAGGTAATTTTGAAACGTACTTACATTTCAAAAGTTTAGCAATAACGTCTAACATTCAAAAGGACAAATTATAATAATACTTCAAAAGATCTAATCGCTGCCTGAAAATTTTAAGTTTTATTAAAATTTTTATGTCATAATAACCAGTTTAATAATTAAATGGAATGCATGTATGCTTTCCATCAATTCTTAATAAAGTTTCAATTTTGTTGTCGGAGCAGAGAGTTACCCGTGTTTCATATTAATTATAATTATTACCGTAGACCTTTACCCGCACATCAAATACCAAACATTTTTGACAGTTTTTAGGAAAATCTTGGCTTAGCCCTTGTCACCTTAAATTAACTAATAGATACAGAAAATAATTAGTTTAAATAATTCTATATCACTGATCTAAATGAATTGCCAATGGGTATAACTTGCGCGAAATAAAAGTTACTTTACATGGGTGAAAAAACGGGTTTGTGCGTTTCGGTACCAGTCATCCTCCGTCGTCCTCAAAAGTAGGCGCCTTGCTTCGAACGTATAACCGTGCAAAATGTATTAACGCCTGTGTCAACGCTCTTTGTCTTTCCCGTTCAGAGCATGCAGAATGCAGATGTGTTTATACTAAACGATCAGTTGACAAGCCACTTAAAATACTTATTTTAAAGGGGAATATTTATTTTTAAAAATAAAAACCTATTATATTATTATATTTCAACATTTAAAAATTTTCACCAAAATTTTTTTTCGGAAAGTTTAAATTGGCAGTGCAAAGCTGTTTTGAAAAAAAATTCTATGCCCAATTGTACACAAAAATAGCCTAAATATACTTATTTGAGATAGTCAAAAATTAAAAAAACCTACTATCCTTTCAATATTAAATTACTTTTATCAAGACGTTTTTTTTTCGTAGAATTTTAAAAGTGAAAATGTTTTATTTATTTTTTTTTCAATAAGTCTAATGCTGCACAAAAGAACAAAATAAATATTCTTATATAAAACTATAATGTTATTTTTACCTGTTTTTTCACGTTAGGTTTTACGTTTCACAGGTCACGTTTCAGCATTTTCCCGGATACCCTTTAAAACAGAACATCCAATTATCAAACAACCCATTACAAATATCAGATCCTAGAAGCTAAATGTATTAAACCAAAACGAAAAAAAATACACAAGTGTGTTTTGCGATTTTCACGGTTACGCGCAGCCAACAAATTAATCAATTTAGTAACATGCGTATATTTAAAAGACATAACCAAGATCCGATACTGGCTCATTGCTTTACACCGTGCTCTCTGTGCTCTGAACTTGAAAGCCAGAAAGCTTTGATAAATTCTGCGCGTTGGTTCGTTGGCGCACGCGTGTCTACCTTCGGTGAAGACGAGCGATGACTGGTGCCAAAGCGCCTCAACCCCGTTTTTCGCCGGTAACGTAACTTTTATTTAGCGCAAGTTATAACCGTTGACAATCAGTGGTTACTAAAGAAGCATACTTTTAACCAATATTTAATCTGGTCAACTTCATCTACCATATAATATACCAACATCAAATCTCTGTTACCCACATTTCAGGCATTATCTCCCACAAAATTAATCGGAACTTATGTTTAACTAGCTGCCTGAGTCCAATTACAATAATTCCCCACAGTCAATATACCTTGACTATTAATCATTGTAACCCTCTAAGCTTAAAGTCTTATTCCTCACATCCCCTTTTAATTACACGCATCGCAGGCCAAGACTACACATTTCTGCGAGAACTGTTAGATTTTTATTGTTTTTTTTAGGAGAGAGAAACAATAATTTAAGACACACCTATGTTACTCTATCATGCTGTCTATTTTGGGTTGTTCAGTTAGAGATAATGCCATAATGTTCTTTGTTTTATTTTATTTTTAATAGTTAATACCTTTCATCAATTTAAAAAAGTAAAACTTTGGGATATGAAATTATTGCTTAAATACTATATTTTAGAGTAAAATTGACAGATTGAAATTTTAAGATGGCGGCTGGGCGCCATCTTGGAAAAAAAATGAAAGCAAGGTCTTGTGGCATATGTACACAAAAATAGCCTAAATACTTAAACTTAAAACTCCTGACTAGTACTTTCTAACCCTAGAATTTAAAGTCAAAACCTTTAACTAATTCAAAATGGCGGCACTTACCTTACCTAAATATCCGATTTGGATGGCCATATTTCCATAACTAATTAGGTTAGACCGTACCTAATGTGGTATTTTCTGCAAAGCTCTTTTAAAGATCTTTTAAATACCAATACTGTTGAGAATATACAGGGTAGAATAAAAATTACATTTTTTTATAAAGCACCCTGTATATATCACCATTAAAAAGATATCTAAAAGAACTTTAAGAAACTATCACATTTAGTTCATCTAACTTTAATAGTTTCGGAAATATGGCCAACCAAATCAGGTATTTAGGTATTTTTAAAGTGCCGCCATTTTGTAATAGCTAAAGATATTGATTTTATATTTAAGGGTTATAGAGTACTTACCAGTAGCTTTAAAATAACATCACAAGACCCCCTTTTCATTAAAATTTTTTCCCCAAGATGACACCCACCCGCCGTCTTAAAATTTTTATCTGTCAATATTACTCTAAAATATAGTACTTATGCATCAATTTTATATTTCCAAGTTTTAATTTTTGTAATTTATTCGTTCAAAAATTAAAAGGAGGGGGACATTAAAAAAATGCACTGTATATTTGCAGCTGTCTAAAGTTTAAGTCTTAATATTTTTTTATAATAAAAGAAAAATGTGCTTATACTTACTTAAAATACTTATTTTAAAAAATGTCGCACCAAAAAAGTTTATGAACGATTAATTAATGTATATAGGAACCTTGCGCCTTTAATGATAAGTCTAAAAAAGACAGGTTGCTAACAATAATAATGCGGAAAGTCTGTTTAGCGCCCGCGCGTCAAACCTCGGGGATGACTGGTACCCAAGCGCAATAACGCATTTTTTGCCCATGAAGAGTAAGTTTTGTTTCGCGGAGGTAATAACATTGGCAATTCATCCAAATTAATGAGTGTTATTAGGTATTATTCATTTATTAAATATTTTTGCAAATCGATGATTTAACAAAATAATTTTGGTATATTTGCATCCGTCAACTCTTTTTAAGGACAGAAACTAGAAAAAGTGATATTTTTTTAACTGCTTTAATTGGGGCCATATTTACCATTAATGTGTCAAAGTAATATTTAAATATTGCAGAAATTCTTGGCTAAGACATTTAGTAGTAAGTTATAAATTTTTTTCTTTAAACAAAATAAAGATTTAATTTAAAAACCAATTTTTAAAAACCTATTGCATTCCTTAAAAATTTATAAAATTACCCTAAATATCTTTAACTAACTCCGGCCCATGCGACAATAAATTTTCGTAACCAATATACCGCGCTAATTAATCATTGTAACCCTCTAAGCTTAAAATCTTACCTTAAACCCCTCAGGTTATCCACAACGCAGGCTAGCAAGGCATCCCTGCCTACGGTCACCGTAACATTGGGAATTGGCTCTGTGAATCGTGGCAGAGAATCTGCAACAATAATTATTACTATTATAGAGTTGCTACTAGTTTCAAACAAACAATGCTGCAAGAGTCTAATGGGATACTAGCTTAACTATTTAATCAGGTTTAATCAACTATTGGTGGTGTGCCCCATTTGTTAAGAATTTTTAAAATATATTTTCCATGATTAAAATTGTAACACACAAAAGTATTGCTAAAAATTTTGCATTTCTATATAAAATTATATTTGCTTTAAGTGATGACACTTTGGCGTAAAACAACACGCGGAAAGTTCTTACATTTATTTTTAATGGGCATAATCACCGAGAGAATTTACACGCTTAGCAGTGCCTCTGCACATGCTTTTAATTAAATATTTGATATCTTTTATAGATAACCCCCGAATGTGACAAGTCTAAGACAATTTGACGCGGGCAATTGTTCGCGCGACAAATCGAATACGACGCACTTAGAATTCGAGGCAGACACAACTGCTTGCAAAAGTTAACAAATAAAATTAAACAATATATGTATTTGTAAAATCTTATAATATTTATAGCCGAAATCGGTTGTTTTATCCGTGACTATAATAGAGACATGGATATAGCCTCATCTGGCTTACAATTTTTTAATTCACTTTATTAAGGAATTTAAAAATATATTTAA
Source organism: Listronotus bonariensis (assembly GCA_014170235.1). Lineage (NCBI taxonomy): Eukaryota > Metazoa > Arthropoda > Insecta > Coleoptera > Curculionidae > Listronotus > Listronotus bonariensis. Next base: position 8,699 of record JACEGR010003260.1, on the reverse strand, counting down.
GTAACTAGAACTAACCATGACCCTCCCAATGTGACAGTCTTGCATGACCGTCTGTAGCGCTTCAAACCAATTAAATTACATACACAAAAGAGAGAAGTTAGTTCCGGTTAGTTCTGATTACACGTTCTTGTGCTTTTAGTGTAGTCTCACTCCACGAATATCCGTGGATCAAGTAACAGCTAACAGCCACGAAGGAAAAATAATGATGTGCATCCGTGGATGCAATACAGACACGGAAATAGAGATAGGGATTATTAAAAATTTTCGTTACTTTAAAGAATTCCCTAGATATAACCGTGGATGTAACCTTATGTCAAATATTAAATAATATACTACATATTAAAACGATAAATCTCATTGTAATCGTCGAATTCCGCTGCGTAGAATTGCGATGGGACGGATTGTCGCATGAGACGAATTGTAGCGTGCGTAAAACTGTCGTAGGATGAATTGACCGCGTCAAATTGTCACGCGTCGAATTTGCCGCAACGTATTGACGTGACACCAATGTGACTACTACTATTTTTAAAATCTTTACAGTCTTACGCATTCAACAAATAAGTTAGTTAATTTGTTTGAAGCTCGCGCATCTACCTTCGCTGACGACGTGATGCCAGTATAACTAACTTTTATTATGCGCAAGTTATAACCGTTAACAATTCACTTAGATCAGTGGTAACTTCTTTAATTAATTAAAGTTGTATGAAGGATAGACAGGAAGAACATAGAGGTCACTTATTTCAAAACATGATTTTTTAAGATGATTGTAGCCCATAAGCAATATATCCTTAGATAAAAACTAGAGAAGACCTACTGCCAATGCATATGGCTTCCCATACCATAACATCTACAGTGCAAAGGATATGTCGCTCAACCAAAAATTTCCAATTTAATACAATATTTCTGGGTGTTGCATTTTTATTATAAGTACTATATTTAGGTCATCTAAATATGAAACTGCTATAGCAGGGGTGGCCACACAAGATTGACTTTTCAGTGATGACACCCAGTGCGATCTACCAATTACATACTTCTTAAAAACTTAAATAAAACAGCATAGTTTGTACAATTTATGTGGTATTTTTATTTCACCAAAAACATAAATGTGAAAAAGGTAAGCCAAGTTCAATACTAAAATAATCCTTGGCTGCTGGCTTCACCGCAAATAGAATGGAGGTCTAAACGAGTGCCAAGTTCTGTACAAAATCCAAATATGTATAAGATCTTAAAGGAGGTTAGATTTGACTTAGCCAGTTTTCATTACACCAATCATTTAGTTATTCAACACCCTCCCCTCCTCCTATTTTTTAACTTTTATTAATTTCTAGATTTTTTTCTACGCTTACACGCAATTACCGAGCTGGATTCAAAATTTTATCTTTTTAGGTCATAGTACCCTTCACTCCAGTTTTCAGGTTGCTAAACCCATCACTTAATCTGACTTGGAAAACAAACGCAGAGCGATGCAGATATCTCTTTCACAGGATCTTAATTTAATATTGGATTGAGGCGCCAAAAATCTCGTCCTTTTAATGCATCCAAAACACAATCATGTTCCTTGTCGCGAAAAGAGTCATCAAATACTTATCTTCTACTTATGAGCGGCCAAGTTTTACAGAGCAAAGACACCTTTAATCTTGTGGGCGTCAAATTTGAAAGTAACCTTAACTGGCATAAACACATTGTATCTATAGCCACAGCAGCTTTAAAAAGCTTGGATTTCTCTTTCGAGCGAAAAAGTATTTCTCCCCTACTAATTTATACACTTTATTTGTGTCCCAAATTCGACCTCCCTTGGAATATTGTTTTCATATCTGGGGCATGGCGTCCCTCACAACCCTAAACATTCTTGATTCTATTCAAAGAAGGGCTATTCGTCTCATTAATGACTCTTCACTTACAGAAAGGCTTCCCTCTCTTGCCCATCGTCGGGCTGTGGGGGATTTATCGCTTTTTTATAGGTACTTCCATGGCTTCTGCTCTGAAGAATTGTCCAGTATTGTTTCTCCACTCACGGTTCCCAACAGAGAAACTCGTGGTTCCTCGCGTATGCATGCCTATACGGTCCAACTGGACAAGCCCCGAACTTCCCACTTTGTTTGTTCTTTTATCCCTAGACTTTCTAGATTGTGGAACCTGCTGCCCGCGGAGGTCTTTCCTTCCCCCCAAATCTTCAAGTGTTTAAGTCCCGTGTCAACAAACTCCCTCTTACCTCGCTTAAGACACCCACGGTACGTTAGTATTTTTAGTATTTAGGCTTTTAGCCTTCGTGGTTTGTCCAAAGATAAAAAAAATCTGGAAGTGGGTTTGGTTTTGATCTGTTGTCAGTTAGTGGAAAATTGACGACTTTTGGATCTTTATATCCTTATAACCATTTAAGCTAGCTTTATGAAATTTGGGTTTCTAATTGCCCTTATGGATATAAATAGACATACGTAGTGTCATAGGTTTAGAGTAAATAAGTTTTGAGTTATGGAGGAGTCAAAAGTGGCACCATTTGATTCATGAAATATTACACGCGGCGCTGTAGCGCAGTTCCTTTGCTTAAACTTGGCTTGACACGCTGCCGCGTTTCTAGATTTTATTATGAGTGAAAACATTAACCTAAATTGTATTCTTAGTAACTTCTTAGTAATATTAGTGTGAGCATTACGTCCGAATATTTCCGTTAGATTACCAAACTCAGATTTATAGTTTGAAGTTGTATCCTTTAACGAATCCAATGTACAAGCTTCTGTCACGCAAGAACGGTGCTTATTTTTTTGTTGCCGTTGCAGTTTTTGTTGGCAAGCTAGTTGGGTATAAAAAAATATTTATTCAACAAATTATTTTTTAACTTATTAAGTATATTAAAAAAAGAAGTGGGTGAAAATTGGTACCTAACTAATTTTACCCTAAAAAAACAACTGCAACTCTTAAAAAAAAATAATATAGTCCTTAAATTCCCATATAGTATTATATACAGATGAAAATTATTTTCCAGGGAAAATGCTGCAAAGAGAAAAGGTAAATTATTAACGATTAAAACTTTCGGTTTAATATTGTTGGTCAGAAATCCGCATGTTGTTTTCGCTAAGGCCACAAAATGATAATTTAGCAAACGAGCTTTAATAAATGAGTTAAAAGACCAATAGCAGTAAATTATTGTTGCTTTAACAGCTTTTCTCGTGTGTACAAAGTAAGGTTAAAGTCCCTAATATGAGACACTGGCCACATTTTTTGGGTTTTAAATTTATTTGTGTTGTGTCGTTGTGTCTTTCTCTATCGTTTTATCAAATATTGCATACTGTGTTCTACAATAAAGTAAAACTCTAACTTGATTAGGGCCATCCTTAAAATATTTATGTTTAATTTCTGGTTCTTTATTTATTTAGAATCCTTAAAAATACGTTTATTTTATATTGGATCCCTACCTGTTTATTTTAATAATTATTTAACAATCTATATGTATAATATATTTATTTTTATTGATATTATTTTTATTTAATTTTTTAGGTTTAATAAAAATAAATTTTATTTGTGTTAATAAAAAATAGTAACTAAAATCTACGAAACATTAAGTTCTTTTACTTAATATGTAATTTTTAACAAACATTTTTAATTTATCTTTTTTTTAATTTTTAATTGCGTTTGGTAGCTTTTCATATTGAATTAATCCATTATGAGTTACTGCATTTGGGCTTTCTTTGTTTTTGTAGACGTAAAAAATAAATCATTGCAAGTTCTTGTACTGTAGTTATGCATATTATTTCGATTTGTTAAAATTAAATTGCTATTAATTTCTCTCTCTGTTTTGTATTTTATGTTTTAAAGAAAATTGTTGTTGTAAAATAATTTTTGAAATATTAAAAATGTTTTATTAAAAATGAATATATTGTTTGTTCGATATGGGAAATTTCAAAGGCTTTTAATAACTTTATTTTGATATTTTTGTAATTTATTTAAATTATTTTTGTTTGCTTTACCCCAAATTAAGGCTAAGTAAGTTAAATTTGAATTAACGTAGCTATAATATAATTTTTTTACTTTGCAAATTAAAAACTTTTAAAAATCTTCTAAAGAGACCCAAAAATTTATTCATTTTCCTAATATATTCAATATAATCTTTAAAACTCAAATTGCAGTCTATATTTTTCTTATCTTTTCAACTTTTTTTAAGACGTTATTATTAATTTTTAAATTTAAATTTGTTTTATTTTTATTGCCAAAGTTCATATAAAAACATTTACTTTCATTTAAATACAGTTTGCTATTATCAGACCAATTTTGTATTTGACTAATATCATCTGAAATATTTTTAAGTATTTTTCTCATTACCTTATAAAAAGAGCAATATTGTCAGCATATAATGATATCCATTCATTTAAATTAAATTAAGATAAATCGTTAATGTATACAAGAAATAATAATAGGCCCAATATACTTCCATGGGAAACACCATATTTTATTAGATTTTTGCTACTCTGTGTTTCATTTATTACTGTTATTTGTAACCTATTATTAAAATAATTTTTAAATTATTTTGGGGTTTATTTTTAATTCCCACACTAAACATTTTTTCCAGTAAAATATTATGACTTACGACATCAAAGGCTTTTCGTAAAATCTAAAAATAACCCACAAATATTATGTTTTTATTATATTCTTTATAAAAGAAAATCAAAAAGTTTTGTAACAGCTATTTCAGTATTTTTATTCTTTAAGAATCCAAATTGTAAGTCACTTATATATTTTATTTCATTAAAAAAAAATCAGTCTTTCATATAGAATTGTTTCAAATATTTTTGATTATGCTGGTAATACTGATGTTAGTCGGTAGTGGTTAAAATCATTTTTATTTCCATATTTAAAAATAGGTGTAACTCTTGCAATTTTTAGTTTATCTGAAAAAATACCATTAATAATTAATTTATTAATTAGGTAAAACAAATGGGAAACAATGCTGTGTTTTATATTTTTAAATGTTTAATTTTAATTTTGTCAATGCCTGGTGCTGCATTAGTTTTAAGCTCATTTATTATTTTTAATATTTCAAATTCATCAGTTTTTCTAATATACATATTTGAATTATCATTTTGGATTAATGCATTTTAAGTCTTATATTTTTGATATTTTTAAACTATTTTTTGGCAATGGTAGTAAAATGATTATTAAAAATATTGGCACAATTTCGCTCATTAGTAATGATTTGTTCAAATTCATCTACCATATTGTTAAACTGGTTGGGTTTTTATTTCCTTCTTTTATAAGATCTTTTTGTAAACCAACCCTCTTAATTATTATTACAATAATTTAAAGTTTTGGTTTCGGAAAACCTAAAAATTTCTTTTGTTATAATATCATTTAATAATTGAAAATTTAATTGTTCTATATTCATGTGGGCCAGATAAAATTTCATAGACTTATTGACTTCATTAAAATTAACATTTGTTATATTATATTTTTGTTTTATAATTTTAGTTTTCTTTAAAAAATCGGTGAGATTAATATAAATTAATTTATGGTCTGACAAAACATTATCTTCTAAATTAATAGAGGCATTAATGGAAAAATCACAGATAATGTGATCAATAACTAAAGAAGAGTTTTTATAAATATCAATTCTAGGAGAAATATTAACATTATTTAATATTTTAAAACCATTACTGTTTAGCATATTTTTATAACTTTGTGTCTTACTATTTTTATCCAATAGATTTATGTTCATATCTCCTATCATTACCAGATTTTTATATTTATATAAAAATGAATCAACAAAATTTATGATTTTTTTATATTTGATGTGGATCAATCCAAAATAATAAGCATAATCAGCAATACTTACTATTAAAATTTTATTATTTTCAAAATTCTGTATACATTTACCAACGTTTGAAAAAATATACACAATGATCTCTAAGTAATAAGCCAAAATTCAACTACAGAATTGCGAGGTTTAAATATTGAAATTTACCTAAAATTCCCTTAGAACAAAGTTGATATTAACTAAGATACAGGGTGTCTAAGTTTAAGAACTATTTTTAATTTGTTTTTTTTCGATAATATGTAATATTGTCATGAAACTTGGTAACTGGGGTTTTCTGACATAAGTGGTGTTAACTAAAGGACGCTATTTTATCTACACTACTTTGAGTTTCTCCAACATGTTTCAACTTTTTGTGCTTCCCTGTATGTACCATTTAAGTAAAATATTGGATTCTCCACTGCTTTTACACAAAAAGGTATACTTTGTAAGAATCGCTCTGAGCAATCGTTTTCTAGATATTCGCCATTAAGTTATTTAGTGTAACTTAAAAATGCCTTTAAAACAGCATATTAGCCATAACTACAACTGCCTCATCATAAACGATTTAATGTGTTTATCCGTATACTTTTTGGTTGCACTAACCCACTTAAAAGAAAATATTTTGAAAACGGTGACTCAAAGCTAATCTTACAAAGTACATGAATAGCTCATATAAGAAAACCCCGGTACCGAGTTTTATTGCAATATTCAAAACGTATTAAATATTATCGATATAATTTTGACACTCTGTATCTCAGTTATTTTCAACTTTTGTAACAAATCGCTGTTGAATTTTGGCCAATTACTTAGGGACCACCCTGTATATTACTTATACCATGATTGCATCTTTAATAACTCAAAAAATTTGCCCTAAGAAAAACTCACCGGCCGAGCCTGTGTTTAAAACAAAACTGACAGCAAACTTTCAACAACACATTGTTCCCGTAAATTTTCCGTTTAACTTGTTTGTTATATAAAACATTTACCGAAAAGCACAATTAATTTTACAATACAATTGGCGTTGTTCGGAGAGCAAAGCTTTAAAAGAGATCGATAAAATAGCTACACTTCGCTGTGTAAACTAGTTAACCTTTAATCAAAGGAAAATAGACCGTTGCAAGCTTTCGAAATCCTTAATCTTCGGCTCAAAGTTAAACATTTATAATTACAAGGGCTGAGCACCGCTACTCGTACACACGTAATCTTTTAAGTAAAAGGATCACTGATGGAATCCTTTATTATTTTAACGTGCAGGTGTATGATAAGATGGAAACTTCAATTTTTAGCTTTGAGCTCTTCTATATGTTGTTGTAAGGATTATACAGGGTGTCCGGAAAGGTAAGGTCCAAATGATAGGGGTGATGGAGTGAGGCAAAATAATGTTAGTACTTCATATAAAAAAGTTCTATCGCGCTTTGTTAGGGACATATTGGCCTTCAAACTTGGTATATAAAAAAACCTATTTTAATTATAACTTTTGAACTGTTGCCACAGTACCAATAATATTTGAGCTACTAAATATCCTCATGGTAATATTTCTATCCATAGGTAAACGGCGGTTCAGTAAGTCGGAATTATAGAGGGTGCGACGATTTTTTTCTCATTTATTGTATGCATTTTAAACACTGGTGGCAAATTTGACATTTTACTTCGACCATTTAATTCCTTCATTAATTTTTCTATAAAGGTATACTTTATTTAAATCGATATCTTAGACTGTTTTTCATAAAAACGCATTTTAAGTCCAGACATACCAGCATTTTACAAGTCATAAAAATTCAATTTTTTCGGAAAATTTTTAAACATGGTAACATTCTTAACAACAGTTTTTAAATGTATTAAGGGGTTTAAGGGTCACACAAACATCGTTTTTAATAATTTTACCGCATTTCAATAATTTTATCAAAAATTTGAATTTTGAATTACATACAAAATGCTGGTATGTCTGGATTTAAAATGCGATTTTATGAATAACGGTTCAAAATATCGATACAAATAAAGAATACCTTTTTGTGCAAAACTGATGAAGGAATTAAATGGTCAAAGCAAAATGCCAAATTTGTCACCAGTGTTAAAAATGCATACATTAAATGAAAAAAATCGTCGCACCCTGTACCATAAGGTTATTTAGTAGCTCAAATATTATTGGAACTGTGGCAACAGTTCAAAAGCTATAATTGAAATAAGTTTTTATATGCCAACTTTGAAGGTCAATATCTCCCTAACGAAGCGCGATAGAACTTTTTTATATGAAGTACTAACATTATTTTAGCTTACTCTATCACCCCTATCATTTTTGACCTCACCTTTTTGGACACTCTGTATAGGTGATCCAATTTTCGCTATTAAAATTTATATATTTACTTATCTCTTAAAACCATGTTACCAAAAATGTAAATAAGAAGTGCCAATACAAAATTTTCTTTGGTTGTGAGCTTCGCCGCAAAAAGAATGAAGATCTAAATAAGTGCTAAGTTCTGTAAAAACCCAAATATGTATTTATAGAAACAAAATAATGTTATTAACAAGAATAAAACACTATTTCTTAATTTTTTGGTTATCTTTAACAATTGCTGGTTTTTTAAAATGTAAGATCCTAGAGGAGATTTTACTTAACGGTTTTCATTAAACCAGCCATTTTTAAGGTGATTCAACTAATTTAGATATATTTTTTTAATTCTATTAAAAACTGGCCAAGTTAAATCTAACCTACTTTTAAATCATACATTTTTAAATAAAAGCAATTATTATAAATATTTATTAAAACAAAAAAAAATGCATACTTGTTCATTATGTATTTTTGTTCTAATAAATACATATATTAGAATTTTATGAAGAGAACTCTGGCATTTATTTAGATCTTCATTATTTTTGCGGCGACGCCCACAGCCAAGCATATATTTTAGTATCAAGC